>JSYV01000930.1:0-69893 GCA_000787455.1 Evansstolkia leycettana | reverse complement strand
TGGTGGCATCGTGGTTGGATAATATCAAAATGGTATGTATGGCATGGAATAGGGGGTTATCGCGGCTCGCTCGTTGTCCTGGCTCGCTCGTTGTCCGATTACGTTATCTTTATATTTAATCAATTTAACCTCCTTTTCATCTCCTATTAGTCTTATATATAGATTTATACCTTTGGCGCTGGTTCAAGGTGTTCAATTAATGAAGGCCAAATGAGGGGTTCAAGTAGATGAAGCCCAGCGACTCTTCAACTGGCCAGTCAGACAACAGCAAACGTGGCGGATGATCAGCCCAACCAACAGCACGTGACAAGGATCTTTTGTTAGCGCAGGAATCGACCAGTCCCTGTCGATGCCCGGTCCGACCTTTGCTTAGTCATCGAATAGGTAGTTAGCCAGCTCCGCGAGCAACCCTTGAATTGGACAAGCATTCAACGCTTCACATCTTGTCCCCAACAAATCGAGATGGAGATTTAAGCGAAACTTTTGGTCATAGAGCACAATATGGCAACAGTCCACTACCTGTATGTCTCTGTGGTGTAGTTGGTTATCACGTAGGTCTCATATTCATAGAATATGACATGGAAGAATAACTTCCATGCTATCCTAAGGTCGGGAGTTCGATCCTCCCCGGGGACATAATTTTTGTACCTCCCTTGTCTGTCCACACCTCTCTGATTCGAGGCAGTCTCAATCTGTCTGCGGCCTGTCTCTCCCATCAGCCAGTGGATGCATCCCCTAGGCTAAGTGATCAAGGCGTCTAGAACCGCACGAGCGGGCCTCAATTTCAATCTCTTGCAATTTGATGGACTTACTAACGGATCAAAACCAGATACGTTTCAATATGGATCGATATGGGTACAGGACGCTCGTATCTGCGAAGAGGGTCATGTCCTTGTTTCCCTTATGATCAAGGAAGGTACGACATGGAATATAGACTTGGCTCGTTGTCATTTACCGTGTCCCATCACCCATTGTTAACGAAATCCTCAATATGCCCACTTTGATTGATGTATCGGGCCTGATGCGGCGTAGAAACAAGTGCGCACACGCAAGCCAGCTTGCGCAGGCACTGAAACACAAGCTTCTTTGGTTCCGCCCCATCAAAGCGATACTGGGGTCTTTAAGACCCAGAGATCCATTATTGTCTGGACTTTCACTGCTTTTCTCAAGACTATCATCATGATTGTCGCGCCATTACAATGAATTTGTCTCCAGTCTTCTCCACCAGACATGTACACCCATCGCTCGCCCACAATGTCCATGCAAATCAGCTGCCACCGCCGGTGGCCACCTCAGCGCATGACGCAGCTGGACTATTTTGAGTGTCTGTCCCTCAGTATTGAACCACAGGAGGATGTTGACGGAGAAAGAAAATGAGGGACTCTAGTCTCATAATTAAACGGAGTGGCAGTGTCTTATCGAACGGAGGGTATTACTACTCCCCCCTCCAGGCAACAGGGCGACGATAATAGTTGATTCTTGCTTCAGATTGCCCTTTTTTGGCCGCGTATCATCCGTTTTTGGGACTCTCTTTCTCTTCTTGCGTCTTTTAAATACACTCGTTCGTCGCTGTTACTCATTGAGCTCTGTACCTCGGTGGATTTCCAGGACCCAATTCACACTCTTCCTCTGAAGCAGCCATGCCGTCCTAAACATCCATATGGAGTACGGGGTCCGTACCACAATCTTGAACAATTTCAGGACCTCTAGATGTTAGAGCTTAGCGCTGACTAGCTTGGCGAATGTATCGAGTACTATGAGTTTGTTGCATCAGAGTAAGGCTCTTCAATTCATTGACATAGCTAGACTAATGCAGTGATTGCTCTGTCGCGAGCAGGTAACATAGAGAAGATCGTGTATGTCGTCGAAGAATACCAAGTACGTAACGTCGATAATCGTAAAGTCGTAAATGGTCTGATTCAATTCAATATTCAAGCTTAGAAGCTTGTATCGGGTAAAGCAAGCGTGTCAATGATCGGGTATCAGGAAGAATGAATAGAAACAGGCAAAAAATGAATCCTCAGAGCGTCACATGTAGTATTCCAGCAAGTGTTTAGGCCGCACGGTGATACTATCGAGCCTTATTCTTCTGCAGGTCTTGCAGCTGTCGAGACAGTTGTCCGACTACGTCCGCAAGTGGACGATGGCGATTCGCCGTAACGCGAAGACGCTCAAAAATAGATATAGGAGGTGTTGAGCTTCCATCCGGTTTTTCACCTGCGGGCCGGAAATACGACTGAAACCTACTTGGTAAGCCGGATAGAAAAGAACCAAGAAAAGTCCGCAAACTGTGATCGTCCGACACTGACTGTGATAATTGATCAATGTTCTCTTCTCGACCCACAATCTGCTGAATGGACTCCAGATAGTCATCCAAAGCCGCGAAATGGTTTGACAGCGAATTCGTCTTGGATCGCATGCTTTCAGTAAGCTTGTCGAGGTACTGCTCACGATGATATTTTTGAGTTGCTTGTCGCGAGCCCTTTCTGACATCGGAGCGCACTTTCCACGAAGACAGAAGAGATTCTGGTTCTTCGGCCTCCAAGGAGCCCGTCGCGATTAGGTTGTCAATCGCTGATTGAATATCTGCTTTGAGAGAATCGAATTCGTTCGCGGCTGTTCGTACTGCCTGCAAGCAACCTTGAAACTCAAGGTCCAGCCCGTGTTTCACGCTTGGGTAGGATCTCTTCAAGTCCACATAGATATCCCGAAGCTCGGACTCACACTGCTTCAAGGGTTGGCCGAGCGATTCCATATGCTGCATAGTTGTGTCGAGGACGAGTTTTAGATGCGCTTGCGGACTAGCCATGGGCGTCACTCTGGGCAATTTGCTCAACATATCACGGCTCCCCGCCAAAGGTTGATGAGATGTGCAACTAGTAGGATGGAGTCGCGCGACTACTGATATCCTGCAAATACTTCGGTACTGGTAGGCAAGCTCGGGCAGAACTAATAGATGCATGATACCAGTAATGAGTAGGAGATTCAGTGTTATTCGAAGGATCCCAGGCCACCACGTCGAAGGTATTGGTGTCGTTCCAGAGGCAAGTTCTTCCCTTCTTTGCTCAGCAGGACAGGTGCGAGTATCAGCCACAGTCTGAGTAGCTTCCATTCTTGATTCATCACATGCATTCTTGCGTCTTTTCTGAGGTGATGACGAAGAACGACCCGTTGACCGTACGTTTGGTGCTACCCACGATGCTTCCGATATGGGCACGTCGTATATTGATGGCATGATGAGTTCCGGACCTGATACGGATGATGCAAATGTTGCCACAGATCCAGAAAAGTGTTTCTTCTTCATGTCATTCGATGGTGCAGAAGACCGTGTAGACTGTGCCTGTAGATTCCGGTTGATCTGTTTCTTCGCGGTCTGCCTTCGCGAGTTGAGAGGATGCGACCACCCAGCTATCACCCAGGACGGAGCCATCCTGAGCCTGCGGCGTTGTCTCGACGCCATGTGAGATTGACAGACTAGAACAACACGAGTATATCAGAAGTAAGGATTCAAAATCCTCGCAGATGTTAGTGTAGCAACACTAGCAGAATCCAGTGAACATTGACATGCTCATGCAGAATATTGACAAAGTGCGGATATGCTTGGATCTTCATCAGTATGATACCTCTTTCTTTTGAATGAAGAGCTGATGTATTCTTTTATCGAGAGGGAGAGAGGGTGATGATGCGTGTTTGTTGATTGAAGGCGGGGATGGTTCTGTTGTATGGAAGCGGGCCACTCACTGATTATCGCAACACGCGCCTCCGCGCCGTGACTGAGAAAAAAAGTTCTCTTGCAATCAACCAGAGTGCGCGATGCGACGACTAAACATCCTTTCGCGGCCACGCGTCTTGCCAGCGCAATCAGTCGTCCATAGTACTCCGCGATGGCAGCAAGGAAGAGTTCAATGCCTTTCGTCGAGCTCGAGTCGAAATTGCTCGTGCGCGGATCAAGCTAACACGGCGCCTGCAGTCAACGAGAAATCCAGCGTCCAGAGTCCGACCATAGCTACCGACCATCGCGCTGCAGGAACTTTTCAAGACCTTTTCACGTCATCTCTGTACAGTCCGGGGTCGCCGCTTTTCCTTCCAAATGGCACGCACATTGTCAACAAGCTCATCTCCTTCCTCCGGACGCAGTACCTCCAATATGGCTTCCGCGAGGTCCTAACCCCGACCATCTACAAACGCTCACTATGGGAGATATCCGGACACTGGCAGAATTATAAAGATGACATGTACGAGGTGCGAGGCCGTGGCGCGACAGGCGAGACTGGTGGAGAAATCGGCGAGGATGAATCGTACGGCTTGAAGCCAATGAACTGTCCCGGTCATTGCCTTCTGTTCAAGTCGCAGAACCATTCATACAGAGAACTTCCCATTCGCTATGCGGACTTCAGTCCACTGCATCGGAACGAAATCTCAGGATCTTTGAGTGGATTGACCCGCGTTCGCCGATTTCACCAAGACGATGGCCACATTTTCTGCCGACCACAACAGATTAAGAGGGAAATCGCATCAGCATTGGGATTTGTAGAGTTGGTGATGAAGATCTTTGGCTTGGGACCCTACCGCCTAGTGTTGTCTACACGGCCAGAAAAGGACTTTATCGGCAGCTTGGAGTTGTGGAACAGCGCCGAAGCTCAGTTGCGTGAAGCGCTCGATAATACAGGGAAAAATTGGGAACTGAACGAGGGCGACGGTGCATTCTACGGACCCAAGATCGATATTCAGCTGCAGGATAAAGCTGGCAAGTACCATCAACTGTCCACCATCCAACTGGACATGAACCTACCGCAACGATTTGGATTGGAGTATCAGGTCCCGGAGGGCGAAGAGGACTACAACCCGGAGACACCGGGTAAGGCAACGCCTGTGCTGGTTCACCGGGCGGTTCTTGGATCTTTGGAGCGCTTTCTCGCATTGTTGATCGAACAGTACAATGGTCACTGGCCATTCTGGCTCTCTCCCCGTCAGGGCATCATACTGACCGTGAATCAAAACGAAGATGTCCTACGCCACGCACAGACAGCCGCAGCCGAATTTTCAGGTTTCCTTGAACTGCAGCCAGACCAGGTGGGCGCTGGAGCCCCCCAGCCGCTGTCGTCAGTCGACTCGACTTTCTTGATTGATGTCGATAATAGCAATCAGACTCTGAGAAAGAAGGTTCAGCGGGCCAAGCAGATGAAGTATAACCTGATCTTCATTCTTGGATCCAGAGATATCGCAGACAATTGCGTTACAATGGATATCACAGGGCAATTGCAGAGCAAGGCGTATAAGGAACCCCAGGAGATGAAGGAGTTTATCGAGGCTCGTCTGCTAGGACATGGCTCCTTGGATAATCCCCGGGCCGTCAAGCTGGGAGTCAACGAGGTGCACGATTTCCTAGTGCAGCTTGAGAAGAACTTCCTCTGAGAATTGCATGCTGGGGCTGGATCTCCCGTACTTTGTACGTTCGCTGTCTATTCTTCCTGCCCTCGATGGTCCATGTATTGTACCTATATGTATTACTAGCACTACAAGACGATCTTCATTACAAAAGAGTAAAGATAATAACGCTTTATCATTGATATCTGGCGATGGGATTATTATTATTATCTCTGGAAGAACTTCGGGCAAAATACGAACCTTGTCCACTTCCCAATCAGGCAAGTGCGGCGAGACACGGAACGATGCGAAGAAATTTGTCTCAGCCACTTCGAGCTGGACGTCTCAGCCTTCAGGATTCTTCTTTGCTCTGTGTCAGACCAAATAAGCTACTCCGACATCGCAAGGCATCAATTTTCCACAGCTTCTGGAATCTGCACTAAACGACGAACTGCCAATGCCGCACATTGCGCAAGAGAACTTTAGGAACGATCGCCAAATCGGTCCATTCAACCGCCATCGTGTGCGGTGGGACCAACCCCCATAAGCGTCTCCAGGGTTCTTGATGCTGATATGCTATTCGACCAGAACCGCGAGCCATGCCGGCTGTTACCGAACTGTAAATCCCACCTCCGGGCCGACAGCGCTCATTCAACCGTGAATGAAGTTCAAAACCCGTCGTCAAAGTTACTCTCGCGGGGGTCATCAGTAATGGGATACCCTGAAAAGGATCGACTCAAATCGTGCCTGACGGAATCCACTGGCATGGCTTACTAGATCGTGTACGCTTCTGAGTCAAAGAAAGCTCAATTCCCCGCGATTAGTTTGGCCCGACGACTCTTTTTGCCTCGTAAAATTCTGGAGTATCGTTCCCTTCATGGAGGGCGCCGCGCGTCCTCAAGGGTCTCTGGTGATCATCTTGGATCGCCCTCCCTTTGCACTTCGACTGCGGTCATATTCGTGATTCTGGCATGGCGGAGGTGCCGTTGAAGACGAACCTCTCGCGAAAGAGTGCCTTCTCTTGCGAGGCATGCCGCAAGCGAAAGGTGGTTCCCATCTCCCTCCAGGCCGTTCCCCATCTTCGGATGGATTCCGAGGTCACACTCGTGTCAAACTGGCTGTTGGCTGACCTTGCTTGTACAGGTGAAATGTAATGGTGCCAGTCCATCGTGCTCGCGATGTGCTGCACGCGGAGAAGTATGCGTGTATAGTCTGTAAGTTGTTTCTCACTCGCGTTGTTGAGACCCGACTGCTTAGCATCGGATGGCGCTAACTTTACTTCGTTCAGAGCACCGACACTATCATACACAAAGCAGTTAGAGGCCAGGGTGGCCGAGCTGGAAGATGCACTGTCAAAGCTCCGGGCCCAGCAAGTTCCTGCGGGAGAAACACGACAAGGGGCTTCTCCAGCATCAGCAGGGGAGAGAAGCTCAGGTTCAGGCTTTCGTAACAAGTTAAAGCAAGAGGGAGAGAGCCAGCATGATTTGATCAGGGCCTTTGAAGGTCTCCAAGTTGAGAACGACGGTCGAATTTCATTCCACGGCCCAACCAGTCTATTCCAGCTACCCAGTGGCATAGTGAACGAAACTACGAACACTACTCATCTTGCTTCGGAGCTGGAGGCACGGAAAGAGAGGTTGGTCAACAGTGCGTGGCGTGAGAGGGCATTTGAGCAGCTGGCTGCCATGCCGGTAAGCTATTATCTTCTGGCGCGCTCGCCGCCCATATAAAATCTAACATGTCTTTATTCAGGAACCATTTCAATATCTTCTCGATTCGTATTGGTGCTGGATCCAGCCGCTCTTTAGTTTTGTATATCGACCTGCGTTTACTCGTGAGTCTTCTTCCTGCCAGCATATCTTAAGGCGTATGCCACAGAATCACTAACGAGAACTGGCTCAGGTGATATGAAAATCAATGGGCCATACTACTCTGACATTCTATTAAATGCGATTCTCTCCCATTCTTTACGATGGTGTAAGGCCGAGCCAAAAATTAGCCCTATTCTTGACCAATTCGACGGCGGTTCTCAGTTCTTCCACTGCGCAGTGTCTGGCCTCTACGATACGTTGAAGGTCGGTCATGCTGAGATTCCAACGATTCAAACACTCCTCATCCTCAGTGAACAAGAGTGTGGGCGCGGGAACCGAACTCAGGCTTGGTTGTACAGTGGGATGGCGTTCAGAATGTTGGACGACTTGGGAATCTCAATCGACAGTCGCAAGTATTCCGGATCCGCACAGCTGAGCGACGAAGACATTGAGATTCGAAACCGCCTCTTCTGGAGCTGCTATTTCTGGGATAAGCTGGTTTCATTGTACTTTGGCAGAGCCCCGACAATGCAGCACTCGTCCGTCAGTCCACCCAAGATAATCTGTAAGTGAGCTCTCTGTGGAGACCGCGCAATGAATTATATTGGCTAACTACGGGGATATTCGGTAGTGGACGACACTTCAGAGATTGAGATTTGGGCGCCTCATGGCGTGATATTCCCCGAAGGCACACATTACCCGCCGACGCAAGCGCACTCCACGTCGTGCTTCATGAAAATGTGTAGTTTGGCCGAGATCCTCAACCAGATATTGATCTACATTTATGATCCCATGAGAACGAGTTCGGAATCAGACTTCTTCAACTGCGTACAGGAGCAAAGCAAGAATTTGACACAATGGTGGGAAGAACTACCGGAATATCTGAAGCTGGTCCCCTCCGATCTCCCATCCTACTGTCCACCAAGTCACATTGTGATATTGAAGTACGTTAATTGCTTGCATCGCAATCTATACACGTGCTAATAAATTCATCCACAGCTGCCTTTATCACACCATTAACATTCTACTCCACCGTCCAATTCTTTGCTCTCGAGACACACTGAAAGCCAAACAAGAGGCATATGACAAGAACCACTTGGTTCAATGCATGTCCTCAGCAACCGCGATACTGTCCCTCTTTGATCTGTACCGTCGCACCTTTGGCGATGGCCATGTCATTCTGTCGCTTGCATACAGTGTCTATACGGCAGCGTCGATATTCCTGCTGGAGATCCAGGCGTTGAAGTACGCAGCTCCCGGTACACTTGACAAATTGAAATTTTGCATCTTCGCCCTGGAAAGAGTGAAGATTGCAAATCCTGGTAAGTCTGCTCAGCAAGGCCTTACGGTCAATGGCTTCTAGCAATGTCTTTCTATTGTAGCGTTCCATTCTAATGAAGAGTCCGCTGAGCAGTCATGACAACGGCTCTCAACTTAATTTATCAAGAGCTTCAAAAGCTTCAAATCGACATTCACACCACAATACCAGCTTCACAGCAAGAACAACGTGGGCAACCACAACCATGTCGCAGTCAAACCCCGCCTCAACCTCAATATCTTCGCCTCGGCCCTGATTCGGGCCAAGTCTTGCCCGACCACCAACAAACGAGCGATCCATCGATGGGAACGTCCATGATAACAACCTCCGGCACAAATTTCGGCCCCATCCTCCCAGGGTTTCCGTTTCATCAGCCTGCTGCGGGCTTTGAGCTCTCGCAAACATCGGTACCACAGATGCCGACAACGCACGATATGGGCGGCATGTTAGACTCGATAATGACGACGAACGGCGCCGGCTCGTTTGAGATGACGCCGGACGTTTTCGAGGCATTCTCATACTCAGAGCCCATCACGACGAACATGACGCCCGGATCGAATATGACTCCCAGATCGGATATGACGCCGGGATCGATTATGATTCCTGAATTTCACCCTAATTGGTTACCTCTGACTTGAACCTATAGAAATACCCAGAAGGAAGGCTTCTATCTCACATTAGAAGACACGATATATTATGATACCTGTGGGAGTTCTTCGGCTGTCGATCTTGGGCCACGACGGAGACCATGCATGTACTCCTTTGGACGTTGATATTAGTACAGTGAAAGCATGTTTGGAGAGAAAAAAATAGAAAAAGACCGTTATCAGAAAAATGGCTTGGCGAGATCACCGACCAACCTCACTTCTCTTCTGGATGTGCATCGCCAAGTGACATTTCGTATGCAATATCTGCACCGTCATCGTAACAAATCCCTTCCCCTGGGCCTATTGATATATCAGCTATATTCTATCTATAGTACCTAGACTAGGTTACGAATCACTCACCGAAACTTGTGTTCCCTTCGTCAACTGTCGGCCCCATTTTCTTGGCTGGGCTCACTTTCTTCTTCGAGCTGGGATTATCATCAACCAGCCCTGACTGCATTTGCAAGGAGTCAGAAGACGAGAGGGACTAGTGCCAGCGGTTCAGTCATGTTTTATTCGTGCTGAGCTTTGATTTTTTAGGTGCCAGTGGCTCAGATATCCAGGACAGCCAGTTTATGTAGCAAGCAAAGGAAGATAAAAGCAATATTTTATAACCTGGGAAAGCTAAGGAAGTTTAACGGGCTCCAATTCTACCATTCATGTCGACTGAACCTAATGGTTGGAAAGATTGTGAAGGCTAATGACTGCTGATGTTTCTTTTCCGCTTGTTCGTGGCGTTAATTCTGGCATTCGAGCCATCATAAGCATTGATTCCATTGGCAATAGCATTCAGTCCTACAACAACCAGTCTCCCTTTTCCCTGGCTCTTGTTCATCCGCTGCTGATAAGAAGCGCTACCCTGCCATCAACACTTTATCTCTCATTGAAGAACATCACCTGCCCAGATGCGCTGCTCCTCTCTTCCCCTTCCCCAGTCAACTAGATATCAGCTGTATTCTGCATCCTGGCGTCTTCCGTGCACATGTATTTCGTGTCCTGTCCATTGTACAATGTAACCGTCAGCGATAGTACATATGACGTGAATGTTTCCCACTTACAATTGTGTAGCAGCATTGCGGTTTGTATTCACCTTTGCAAGCCACTGGCTCTGTCAAGGGTTCACCTGTTAAAAAAATGACAAAGTTAGTATCCGTTTCAACAGGGCACATGTCAAAGTTCATCGGAAATGCAACATCGAACGACCACATTCTCTCAACATCTGTTCTAACCAAGGCCAAAATGTGTCTTGCCCATGACTTGACCGTAACAAGGAGGAAAAAAAAGCAATCCAACCACTTACCACAGCCACTTCCAACGAGAGTCTCCTTCCGATAGATGAATGGTGTGTACGAGTCACAGCAGTAAGGCTGCTGAATCATTCCGGACTTGTCTGCTGCAGGACCGCAGGTCAGGATGTTCTTCGCGGAGGCCAGCGAGGCCGTAGAGGCGAGGGCTACAATGATGGATGAGACACGCATTTTGTAAGCAATTGCTATACTTGAAATCTGGCAGAAGAGTTCGCAGCGCGAGTGACTGAGGGAAATGAGGTTCGATTTTTCAATCTCGAGGTAAAGAGCGACGTTTATGAGGAGATAATTTGGATATGTGAGGCTGGGAAGGATTGGCAGATTTCAGACGCGCGTATATGTTGATAGACAGACACTGGCAAAGTGGCAAAGTGCAAACTCATAACGATGCGCGTCTACACAAGCCATTCTGAAAGAGAGACTTGACACCCTTGATTGGTAGGTAGGTGTGCAGCAAAGTACGTAGTCGAGATCTCCCTTGCATGTGTTGACGAATGTGTCGTTGACAATGCAGGGGAATCAAGGGATGCTCGTCATTCTGCAGCAAGATCAGGAACAGTACGCGTCCTTGAGCACTGGCGCGCGGGAGAAAGACCTTCTAATGCGTTTTCATTCTGTTCAAATTCTTAGCGGTTGCTTAACCTCGATGGAGATGTTGCGTTGTTGATCAGTGTTCCAGTACGTTGGGATATCTTCGCAGATTGGGAGTTCACTACCTGAATAAGTGCCTCGGTTCCGTTCTCAGGAGTTAAGAACCACCGATCCTGTCAAGGTATTGTTCTTATTAGCGAAACTAATGTTGTTTTGCTCCGGAAACATGGTTGCTGCTGGTATGAAAGGCTCGCAGATCTTCGACATTGCGCCTGGAAGGAACACTGGTGATCTGGTCACGTAAAACGAAAGTTTCGAGTCCCAGTGGTTTAGAATATAGGTTAAAAATTTAGCTGATGCGCCAACCATGTCTCTGTGGTGTAGTTGGTTATCACGTAGGTCTCATATTCATCGAGTATGACATGGAAGAACAACTTCCATGATATCCTAAGGTCGGGAGTTCGATCCTCCCCGGGGACATGTTTTTGGGACAAGTTACCTTTTTACCTTTTTAAGGTATCCATCGCCGAAGATTGCCCTATGGATTTCACTGGACTGGATTGAGACTATCTATGGAGAGAAGAGCTGCTGTGCTTCGTCTTCTCATGTCCAAAAGAGCATTACTATATTGTAGCCAACGTGGAACGTTTGGCATTCTTCTCCAGAACAAATCGACTTTGTTTATGCCAGAAACAGCTATGGAAACGATTCTGCTTTGATAAACTAGTAGTACTAACTGTCGACTCCAGCCCAATGTACTGTACCTCGTATAACTAGTTGAAAGTAAGCTATTTGCCCTAAAAGATCTCAGTTTTATATGGAAAGTCCCATACTTGTCCACAATTTCAACTCAGCTGAAGCTCAAATTTGCAGGTCCAGTCAAATCCAGCTTTGCCATCACAGTCACACTCTGTCTAGCTGCATCATACACATAATCAACATTGTCAGATCTCGCCACGTGAGGTGGCGACTTCTGGCCCAAAAGAGTGACAGATTCGATCATCACACCAGGCTGATACTTGAAAGAGCCGTCAATATGCAGAATTCGGTGTTTATAGTCAAACTTCACTTCGAGTGTACCAGCTTGCTTAAGGGAGTCGCCATCGTCCATGTAGAGACTACCCGAGGCAGTGCCGTCCAATCTGGGAGCAATGATGAGCTCGAGGCCTTTCTGACGCAGTGCGGTCGTGGTATACGCACCAGAGAGGCGAACAGGAATGATGCTGCCTCCACGAATATGGAGCGGGATGTGGGTGATGTTGACGTTGCTGATGGTCTGATTTGCACCCCTTCCGCGCATAGCAGCGCCGGTGTACCAATCATAGAAGATATCATCGGGGAAATATGCCTCGACTGAAGTGGACCCTTCGTCTGTGACGGGGCTGACGAGAATGGCATCGCCGTAGAAGAACTGCAGATCGTTCGAGAACGTGTTGGGGTCCTCGGGGTACAAGAAGAACAACGGCTGGAGGAACGGTTCGCCTGTAACGGTTTGTCTGTGGAAAGACGTATAGAGGTAGTCGAGCAGTCGGTAACGGATGTTGATGGCCTTGCGCGCTGCTTCTGCGACGGATTTCCAGCGGTAGAATTCCTGGGGAATATTACCGAGCTCGTTGTGGTTACGGTAGAACGGGTAGAAGGCACCCAGGGTGGCCCAACGAGCGCAGAGTCCTTCTGTGGTGTTTCCACCAAACCCGCAGACGTCTGATCCGACCATGGGGATCTGAAAAATTGACGCAAAGGACAACATCTGGGCAATGGAGATCCGATACTTGTCCCATTGACTGAGGTTATCGCCGAGCCTGTTGGTTTCCTCAGCAACTTATTTCTGCTTTTC
The DNA here is from genome assembly GCA_000787455.1 of Evansstolkia leycettana. Lineage (NCBI taxonomy): Eukaryota > Fungi > Ascomycota > Eurotiomycetes > Eurotiales > Aspergillaceae > Evansstolkia > Evansstolkia leycettana. The sequence continues at coordinate 57,015 of JSYV01000930.1, read as the reverse complement.
AATGGAGGCTTAGGACTCCAAGAGCCTACCAATGTCCGACGTGCGCCCCGGCTCCAGCAAACGTGCTGCGAGTGATGACCAATGGCCTCACACTCGGACGACGTTGTTGCATAGCATCGCGAGAAGCGGAAGACATCACTAGCCGTAATTCGATCAGCAAGATTGACGATGTCGAGTGAATTAGAGAACTGCTTACTCGTGCCATAAAGATTGTGGGTATCATATTCGGCATAACCCTCGCCGGCGTGAATAAGGTCCGTGTCGATAGTGTGATCGCTGAGGGATTCTGCGGTATTGGCAATCTGATAGGGAGGATCGATGAGGTTGCGACCAGGCAGACCTATCTTCTTGCTTTTCGTTTCACCTGCCTTTCTTTCAGATCGCTTAGATGAGGAAGGCTGGAAGTCAGCCGGAAAGCCAGGCAAAGGGCGCGGGTTTGGTCGAACAGGTGGTGGTGTCGGCGGTAGATCGTTGGCCTCAGCATAACCCGCCGGATCTGAGCATGGATAGGGGCAGAAGTTGGACGCTTCGTTCATATCGATCCACAATCCATCGATGTCCACTCCGGAATCGGCGTTGAAGAAAATGTTGAACTCCTCGTTCCAATACGGTGCAGTGTCAGGATTGAACCAGTCTGGGAAAGCCGTCACACCGGGCCAAACGGCACCTAAGTCATTGAGTATACGTTCTACGTCTTCAGAACAGTTGGCAGGCAGAATATACCTTCATAGAGTGTTCCATTCTCGCGCTTCAGGAAAACACCCTTGTCTTGACCTCTCTCAAAGGCGCCATTCTCTGGGACGTCGAGGTCAGAAGTCAGAAAAGGCCGCATTAAAAGATAGTAAGTGAAGGGCAAATCGTCGATTGGCGCCCCTACAGCCCACTCACCGCTGACACTCACAGCTGGATCGACCATAACTATGTAATGTTGTTGATGATCATGTAGGTACGCCACTAGTTCGCGCATTTTGTGCAGTGGGAATCTCTCTTGATCAAGAGAAAAGACCTTTCTTCTATCCATATAGTCGATATCGGTCCACATTGTCTCCAAAGGTATCCCTGCTTTGCTGTAATTATAGACCACTTCAGCAACCTCAAAGATATCTCGATAGCCGTAACGGCATTGGTGAAACTACTGATTTGTTAGTGTTGTCTATTCATCCCAGACATTGGCCCGTTGAATGTGAAAGAGATTGATGTCTCATACTCCAAAGGTCCAATAACTCATCATCGTCGGAAGACCAACAACATCAGCATATTGGGAACTGACATCCTTTGGAGTTGGTCCTGCCAAAAAGTACAAGTCAAAGACACCACCAAGGGTGTTGTACTCTAAATACTGTTTGCCATCTTCCGTCTTGTTGATTTTGATATCCATACCATTAGAGTTGAGCAGGAAGACTCCATGGGTGCCGGATCTACCACGATGATCCAAGTAAATCGGATGATTCCCGTAGAGATTGGTCCTCTCAGGGATGCTGTAGGCGTCCCGACTCCATAGGGTCCGAGTGTAGTTGTCAGTTGCTAAACGCAGACTATCACTATGCTCTCCGAGTCCATATAGGTTTGGATTCTCTGGAAGCCACGTCCGAAGGTTCAAATACTGGGATTGGAACACAAGATTGGAAGCGGCCGTGTCAAACAAGATCTCGTCATCTCGCGAGACTGTAAACGTGAACGGATTCTCTTTGTAGTCGAACTTGAGCGTCGACTTCCTTTTTGATCCTCTTTTATTGGCTGGACGAGGGACCACCGATTCTGGAACCTGATACACATCCTCGTCGGCATCGTATATCATGACATGAAGACGATCCTCTGTGCATTAGGGTGAGTTTCGTCTGATTTTGTGCCATGAACAGACCTGTGCATCCTTACCAGTCTGATACTCGACGAGAAGCTTCAGGGACTGTAAGTCGGCGCCGTAGGTATTACAGGGGGCCCCTGCCAAAACCAGGTCCGCCGTCAAAGAATTTTCATTTTCATTCACATTAGTTGCTCTGTATCCTGGACAGTCTTGGCTATCCGCCCTTGCGCCAAGCACTGTGGCTCCTCCAAGGAGAGCATATAGTAAAGTCGCCCCTAGCATACTGTATTCAAACCAATAAAGACCCTTTGTTGGAATGCCAGGTCGAGTCGTCGAAGCTGCTGTCTGGATGGGATGCAAACCATGATTTTATATCATCCGAATAGCGCTCAAGCTCGAGCATCGCAGCCAGGGATGTACCGTATCACACATTATGACCGAAGTCATCCGTGGCGTCATGCAGTACGACGGTAACATCTGCCCAAATCAAGGATATCAGGAAGCACAGCGGAGACTTGTGTAGCCTGTGCATTGGAGTTGCTTGCAAGAATACGAGCCCCAAGCCTGAGGGATAGAGATTTCCTGGAGTGCATGCAGTCAGTGCCACAGTACGGGAAGCTCCCCTGCTCATTTAATAATGCTCTCAATTAAATTTAGTGCAGCTCCAATGATTTCAGCCGTTCTTTGTGTGCCATCGGGATAGCTCTCCATGGGTAAGGGCGCCATAGGACAAGCAATGACTGAGAAACACTGTGTTTTCCCAACAATCACTGCGCGATCATCATCAATCATATGACAGCATCAGTAGCAGCAATCTGACATTGATATAGGAACCATGCAATCTGCGACACGAGCCCTCGTCTTTTCGGACACTCTTTGTTGGATCATGATCGAGGGCAAGAAAACCAACAACAAAGCGAAATACACCTGCGCCCAAGACGTTTCCCCGCTTCTGTCTCTTGGCCATATATAATATTGATTGAGAGATGACAACCAGTATCCATGACGATGATGCGCTTGGCGACAAAAGTGGTAGAAGTAGAGGTTCGGAGAGAAAGCAGGCGCAGGTTGGTGAGAGATCCTCTTGCAGACATATCTTTCTCTGATCATGGTTAATGTTAGACACGCCAACTATATGCTCAGTGGGCAAAAAGTGGAAGAAGACGGGACGTCAAGCGTAAAAGTAGATGTGGGGGTTGGAGATGTGATGTTGAGAAGTTCCGTAAGTATACGATAGTAGTATACGTCGACAATCTCAATCCATGGATCCTGCACATGATATCCAAAAACGACGAAGACATCTACCCAAGTATACCCAAGGTTCAAGCATACTGGATCAGGAAACCTTGTTTAGAACCTTTGGAATTGGGAAGTGGTAAAAATCTACTAGAATCTATATAACCCCAAACCAGCACCTATGACAGTAAGGTCATGAAGAAGAATGCAAATTTGGTCATCGTCAATGCAGCACAAGAAAACACAAAAAATATATGAAAGGAAATGCCTGAGCGGTAACTCATTATCTTCTGGCTCCCCGTCTATTCGTCATTAAACAATGCGGGCGGGTATATTTCAAATCTTCTGACCAGCAGAGGCAGCCTTAATATCCTCCTCCGAGCTCATGATCTGGACCTTGATAGCTCCCGTTTTGGGGTTGGCAGCAGTCTCAAAGGCCTTGATGGCATCCTCCAGCGGGAAGCGATGAGTAACCAGCTTCTTCAGATTGATGACACCGTTCTTGACAAGGCGAATGGCTCGCGGCCAGGTGTTGCAGTACCGGTACTGGTACTGCAGGTCGATTTCCTGGGTGCTCAGACGCATGAACGGGATCGTCATCTCGTTCTTACCGACACCGATGACGAAGACCTTTCCACCGAATTTGACGCTCCAGATAGCGGATGCGATGCTGCTCTCGACGCCCGTGCACTCGAGAGCAAGACGAGGGCGGAGCGCATCAGGTCCAGAACCCCGGCCGTCGTTCATCGCGTTGATGATGCCCTCTGCGCTCTCCTCGGGCGATTTGCCAATTTCGACCTTATACGTGCGCACATCCGGAACAAGCTCCTTGGCGAATTTTAATCTGCCCTCGTCGATATCAGTGATAACGATGGGTGTTGCCCCCGCGGCGCGTGCGCTGAGCAGGGTAATCAGACCAATGGGACCGGCTCCAGTGATCAACAACGGGTCTCCGAGACGGAGGCTACTGCGCTCAATGGCAGCAAGAGACACGCTGAGCGGCTCCAGAAGAGCGCCATCCTCATAGCTCATATCTCCGATCTTGTGGCACCAGATAGCCGGGTGGTTGACGTAGCGGCGCAGAAGACCATCGACGGGCGGGGTGGACAGGAATTTCACTTTTTCGCAACCGTTGTATCGGCCTGTGAGGCAGGGCTCGCACTCATTGCAGATGATGTTGGGTTCAATCGCAACGCGGTCTCCGGGCTTCAAGTGGGTTACATCGGGCGCAACGGCGATAACTTGACCAGCAGATTCGTGGCCGAGGATATGGTCTCCAGTAACGATCATAGGACCGATACAGCCAGCATGCCAGAAATGCACGTCGGACCTGAAAGACCACACAAGGCATTAATACAGGTACATGAATTTCCACGACTCAACTTGTAAAGGGAAGGGTCAATTCTCATACCCGCAAATTCCAGTACTCCGAACTTCAATTGTGACCTCACCAGGCTTCAATCCTTTTCCACTCTGTACGTCCTCGACCGACGGTGTTGACTCTGCGACCCACAAGTCATGGTTGGGGTTTGTGAAGACACCAATGTTGGGCTTGGTGACCGTAGGAGCAACAGTTTCTGTAGCCGTAGCCATTATGTCTGATTATCACAGCTGACAGGCTGGTCGTCGCAGGGTAGATATCAAGGAAGGCGGAGAACAGCGAGAAGTATCAAGGCAACTGAAAAGAAACAGAGCGCGTGGCGACTAAAGGACTTTATTAATGGTCAGGTAGAAGAGAACAACCCCTCCAAGGAACAAGAGAAAGTCTGAAATGACGGATCCAACGTGGCACAGTGATACGTACACTGCTTTTTGTATCCCCTCCAGAGCTGTTGAACGGAAGCTACACAACGCTTCATTCATGCCCCTCCCTACTACTCCGAACCTATTACCGACCTAGGCTTCTTCTCCCCGACAGAACCACATCCTCCTGTGGTACCCGTGGAGTAGTGGAGTGGAGGCAATAATACTCCGTACATTTCACATTACCTTCTTGTATTCACAGCAGAATAATTTCTCCTCGGAGACGGCATTTATCCGGCCACGGAGCCCCGCCAGCGCGGGATGGACTGTTGTTTAGCTGCTGAAGCCTGAAGTTGTGCCGCCAGTAGTAATGGTTGAAGTCCGCGTGGGCGGAACCAGTTGAACCTCGCCCCCACTATGGAGTAGGCTGGCTGCTATTCTTATGGTAGACTTGATTAGTAGTACTCTGTACTCCGTACAGTCTACTAGGATGACCTATGGTTACTACGGATTAGGAGGAGTGGAAAAATAATACCTTTTGTAGTAGACCAGCATGATCAGGAGATCGTGATCGTCTCTTCAGTCTTCATTTGACATTATATGCAGCGACAGATATCCGCAGATATTTTTTTCGGTGACAAAACGGATCAGATGGCGCTTCATCGTTCTTTTGATTCAAGGATGGCACACTACTACTGATCTTGCTGGGAGAAAAACAGGATAATAGCATTAATATTGAACCCTTCAGTCGTAGCAAATAGAGCGAAAACCCGATGTGGTCCCAACGAACCACTACTACCGGAGGTATCAATCGAGCTATTAACAGTATCTCAAACTCAGATTACGTCGCAACAAAATAGTCCAAAAAACTCCCCGAAGATTCTTACTGGGTGGTACAGTAGTACATCGACGTTTCGTGACTGAGTCGATGATCATCCCGAGCCTGTAAGCAGAGTCAACTGCTCCATTTGTCCACATGACGAAGCGAAAGAAACAATCAGTTGACAACTTGACAGATACGCACGTACACGCCTAGCCACAGTATCCATGGATCTACACAAGGGTGTCACCAGTAAAGTCCGAAAGTTCCAAACCACAACGTGGTCCAGGAACAAAGTTGTAGTTATCCATCTCCAGCCCAGAAGGGAAATTTCCCGGCGGGCTGGTTCCCGAAGTTGCCGAAGTATCAGTGCAGTACTTTATCCCCCGGTTCGAACATTTGGTACGACTTTCATTCTCTGGTGAGACTGTATAATTCAAAACTTCAAGTTTCCGTTCGGCATCGCTGAGGATCGTTAGTAGTGTTCTCGGAGCTCAAACGATTCCAGCTCCAGAAATTTACCGACCTTCGGGCCAGTTTCGGCAATATAAGACTCGAATGAGCATCTAACATGGTATTATTGTACCTTTTTTCCATCAGTGAAACTGGTCATTTCGATATAAACAAGTTTCTCGGTATATATGGACAACCTTACCTTCCCGTTGCTTCTTTGAGCTTGATATGATTCTCACGGATAATACTATATGATTCTCACGGATAATACTATATGATTCTCCCGGATCTATAGATGATATTTTACAGATAATACCTTCAGATTGGATGTTACTGGCTGTAAATCCTCGAGTACAAGTTTCAAGGTTGTCATTCTAGATTGCAGTATTGGATGTGGCTTCTCTATGTAAGACTCTCCTGATCTGTTCCTGACATCGTGAGTTTCCAGTATTGTACAAACGCAGCTGCAATTGATAAAAGTGGATTGATGTCGATTACACCAATACATTTCTATAGTTTTGAAAGGAGATTTCTCTACGTTCCTTGCCGTTCTGATTGGACAATCCTTCAAATGTATGAGATGGGAAGCAGGTCTGTCACCGTCTGTGGTAAAAGAAAAGCATGCAGAGAGATCGAGAATTTTCAAGTTTAAAATGCAGGCAATGATCTGCATCAGAAGCATAATCTTATCTGAGAAGATCTCGGTCTCATTAGAAGGAGATCGCCGGTTTCCAATAACGTTCCATATTATTGCTGATGGTGTCCCTTGAAGCTTCTCAAGGCACTCTATGCACCCTAGAGCCATTCTGACTGGACGGCTATTGCTCAGAGAAACACCAAGTGGGCTACTACCGCAATTTGTACCACCTTAATATCAAATGCTTCTAAAAGCAGTGACGTCGAATTGATGGACAAGGTGGCCAGAGTCTCGAAAGGGTTCTGTTATCATGGTTCAATCTTTGCTGACTGTGTGCGCACGAGATTTGGAATTCATTCAGTTGCTAATAGTCATGGTCAATAGGCGAATAGTTCCCGAGATTCACTTCAAACCCTGAATCAGGGATATAGTGAACTGTGTTCCATCAGGTTGGCGGGAAGCATTCTAAGCATAGGTGAGATTCATCTCTTTCAATTAAAGCTGCGCAAACGACCCCGGGGACAGTTACTCGTTTAACATCGATTAGAATACTTAGTCCAATGTCGACGACCTTATTCCATCGTGGGAAAACCATGAATGGATCGATAGATTCTCCTGGGTCTGCTGCTCCGTGGTCGGTTGAGGGGCCTCGCGCTCATGGATGGGAAATTCTGAAGCCCAACCAAATCTCTAGAGCAATGTGTCCAGCTTCGGAGTGATAGAGCTTGCTCGTAGCAACTGTGATAGTGTATGCTGCCGTGCACAGCTGAATGTTGCTAGCATCCCCAGCTTTGCCTGCCTTCTGCCAGAGATTGTTAAGCATTGCGTGCTTTCAACCTGTTTTGCCGTTTTAACTGTGTCCAAGTTATCATGCACATTCCATTTGCTCTCATCGACGAACAATCATCGGTTCCTCGAATAAATCTGATATAGACATGAGTTCGGGTGTCCTCGTCTTGCGGCGATTGCTTTTGGACAGAATGATCCGCTAGGAGAACTTCAAATTTGATGAATTTTGGACTGATAATTACGTCCAATTTCCTCCCTCTTTTCGATTTTCCAATCATGTCGAAGCCTAGGGGATAACGTTTGGTCTTGGTAAAAACATTTTGAGAGGCGATGTTGAGTAGTATAGTACTAGTAGTTAGTATCAAGGGAGAGTCCAGAAGTTGTCCCCTTCCCCGAATCAAATTTTCGAGCCGGTTGACTTTGTGCTGTGTCCATTCAGTATGGTGGAGCAAAAAATCACATAGCATAGCCCGCAACCACTTGAAGCTATTGGAAGAGTTGATCGAAGCAGCTTAAGTTATGCAAACAGGGGAGACTGTTCAGGCAGAGTCACGTGAGCGGCCGACTGGCTCCCTGAACTTCCCGAGCTTCAAATCTCAGATTTTGGTTTTGTAATATCGTGAGACCTCAGCGTCAGGCCAGACCGCCCCGCCATTGGACCTCTTTGTCCGCCCCTAGAGACTTCCCAGAGTCGTCTCTCTCTTTTATCGCTTCATTCTTTTTTCAGTGGCCATCAAAATGTCCGTCACGGTGTCGCGTGCTGTACTGCGGCAATCGCAGTTCCTGACCCGGAGAACCGGTGTTAGATATGCCTCATCCACCTCGGAGGCTGCTTCCAAGGCGACCGAAACTGCCTCGTCTGCTGCTTCGAAGGCATCCGAGGGTCTTTCTCGTGTCACATCGTCTGCTGGTCCAGCCATTTCCAGCGCCGCGAAGGGTCTCGGTAATGCTTTGAGGAAGGTCGGTGGAAGGACTGGAAAGGTCATCGCTTTCGTCGACTGTAAGAAGACAATCCCTGTTTCTATCTATCGAGTGGCTGAAGTCGATTTCTGCCCATTGCGTGATGATACACAATGCGGCGCAATGTCGTCCCCGTCTTACGTTCCTGATGCTCTGCTACTTGCATCCCTTCTATGGCCGGACGTGCATGGCTAACATATCGCGATCTCCAATTAGCATTAATACCTCCTACCGTCTATTACTCCAAGGTTGGCTTCGAGCTCGCAAAGCTCGTGTTCCGTGGCCAGAACATGACCCCTCCGTAAGGATTCCCTCCCACCAGACCCTGCTCGAAACCCAGAAGAAGAAGGCGGACAAGAACGTTTCAGCTAACGATTCTCAACAGGAACCTGGCCACCTTCCAGTCTTACTACCAGCCCCTGATCAATGCCATCCGCAACCCCTCTACCATTAAGAACCTCCCATCGCCTCAGAGCATCGTCTCCCGCATCCGCAACGCCAACAAGAAGGAGATTGCTTTCGCTGGTGTTACCGCCGCTGAGGTCATTGGATTCTTCACAGTTGGCGAGATGATTGGTAGAATGAACATTGTTGGCTACAGGGGAGAGCCTGAGCACCATGGCGACCACTAAATTTGCTGCAAAAACTTTGGCCTGTCGTTTCCTTTCCTATATTTCCTTGCGTGTTTGTACTATTGTATGATAGACGATGGAATATAAACTGTTGTCTGTGGTAAGACTGTTCCAGTTGAAAAGTTAGATGTCAAATGCTTTTGTTATATACCATAAGATAGCACTGCCATAGTTCTGCCATATGCTGCCATAACTCTTTGGGGCGGCATCCACTCTTCCCTTACAGATAAAAACTCTGAGAAACGAGGCCGGACCTTAAGGAACTGACTCCAGGAGCCTGGTCCTTATTCGAATAATTAATTACTATTTATTATTCCTCAAGTCTACTGTCTATATTAATCTCAAGGCGAGATACGAAATTTGCGACTATCCGTTCTGTCGCCTCTGATTGGTCCGTGCGGGAGAGAATTTCTGCAACGGACAATAAATTTCTAGACAGCATCTTCAAACCACCACAAACCAGCACAGAGTGCAAGACTTAGATTGTCAATCTCTATATACGATCCTACGGGTCGGAAATTCATCTCAAGATGGATGCTTTCAAGCTGTTGACCCGGTCAACAAAGTTAAGGACTGGCGCCGCCCTGTCTTCAGCACCGACATCAGCTCGCCTCCCATCTTCAGGCAAGGCAGAAAATCCGCAGCTTTTCCGTAATGCTGAAGCCGAGAAGCTTCTGGCAGCAGCAAAGCACGGGAAGAAGAGAAAACGAGGTCATGAGTCAGATGAAGGCGCCGTTGGCGAGGAGGACGATGCTATGGATTTGGACTTTTTCAATGCCGCTAAAGGCCCTTCTTCAGCTGGGAAGGCAACGAGTTCTACCAAGTCTTCTTCCTCGAAAAACGGCCAGGATAAAGTATCCGATGATGTTGAGGGAAATGAAAGTCCTGGCTCAGAAGAAGACGATACTATGGATGAGGTCCAGCGGCGCACGATCTTGAATTCTCACAAAATCAAAGTCACGGATCTTCGCGACCTGGAGGAGATTCAACCTGTGGTGCAAACCGAGAAGCCGAAGAAGAAAAAGAAGAAGCAAGAACCTGTTGCTCCACTTTTGAGTAAGAAGGAGCAGAAGAAGGCTCGTCGTCTATATCCTCAACCGCTGGTTTCTTTCAAGGAGCTGCACACGAAGTACAAGATATCTAGGCGGCTTGCGGAGAACATCGCCGCACAAGGATTTACAGTGCCCACGGAAGTGCAATTGGGGGCTTTACCCCTGCTGCTGGGTGGCTCGAAGGTGTTGCAAAATTCGAACTATGAAGGATCTACTGAGCCGGATCTTCTGGTGGTAGCTCCTACGGGAAGCGGGAAGACCTTATCGTTCTTGATTCCAGTGATCAACAAGATTGTTCAACACCATCATGAGCATCAAGAAGAGCGGGGGATCTTTTCCATCGTTGTTGCGCCCACTAAGGAACTTGCCAGCCAGATTGTCAACGAAGGCAGAAAGCTCGTTCTGGGAACCGGTGTGAAGGTCACGCTGATGAAAAAGGGCATGCGGCTAGTTGACCGTGACGATGACGACAAGGACGGGATGGATATCTTGGACGAGGATAGCGAAGGCTCTTCAGAGTCTGAAGAGGATGATGAGAAGACCGCGGAGAAGAAATACAGAGGGAAAGTGCCTGTGACTAAGAGCGATATTCTTGTTACCACTCCACTTCTCCTTGTTAATGCGTTGTCTGCCAATCGTACAAAACCAATGGCTGCACTACCACTGGTGAGAAGCTTGGTTTTGGATGAGGCCGATGTTCTCCTGGATCCTCTCTTCCGTGACCAGACGCTCGAGATCTGGCGCGCCTGCACTCATCCTGATCTTCGGGTGAGCCTCTGGTCGGCGACCATGGGCTCGAATATCGAGGATCTTACAAAGTCGACAATCAAGGAGCGACAAGAGTCCCTCGGCTGCCGCAAAACTTCCCATCCGCTCATACGTCTCGTCGTCGGGTTGAAGGACTCTGCCATTCCGAACATCGAGCACAAGTTGATCTACGCCGCAACGGAGCAAGGCAAGCTGTTAGGACTTCGACAACTTCTTCATCCAACAGCGGCGTCATCCTCAGATGTGCGCCTGCGACCACCTTTCATTATCTTCACACAGACCATTCCTCGAGCGGTGGCGCTGCATTCCGAACTTCTCTACGACATCCCAGCCGAAGCCGGTGGATCGTCGCGCATCGCTGTCCTCCACTCCGGTCTGTCGGACAATCAGCGCTCAGAGATCATGAAGGGCTTTCGCAAGGGCGAAATCTGGATTCTGGTCACAACTGATCTACTGGCACGCGGCGTGGATTTTCGAGGCATCAACGGGGTCGTCAATTACGATATCCCGAACTCTGCGGCAGTCTATGTTCATCGAGTAGGCCGAACAGGGAGAGCCGGTCGTCAGGGCGGAATCGCGGTCACGTTCTACACTAAGGAGGATATTGCATATGTCAAGAGCATCGCGAACATCATCGATGTCAGCGAGAAGCTACGGGGAAAGACTGGCGAGAAATCCATTCAGAAATGGCTGCTTGATTCGCTACCGGACCTGAGCAAGAAAGATAAGAAGGAATTGAAGAAGCACGGAGTCAGAGCAAGGCAATCGTCCTTGAAGAGTGTCAAGGATGACGCTGAGCATCGCCGGACGAGGATTAGTACCAAGAGCGGGTTTGAGCGCAAGATGGAGAACAAAAAGAAGGGCGCGATTGCTGCCAGTCGCAATAGGAGATCGAAGATGCAGAGTGTTGAAGCCTCTGGCAGTGGTGACGATAGTTGGAGTGGACTTGAAGATTAGCTTGATGGCGAAAATGCTCCTGTACATCATAGCTGCACGTTGTGATTCCCCAGATGATAACGGTCGTGCCATTGTATATTTATTCACTTTTATTTATTCTTATTTCTAATCAGTTCATGATGGATTATTCTCATCCACCATCGTCCGAGTCAAAATAACCGGCGCAAAAGCATTATCCAACATCCCCCGTTCCTCAAAGATATCCTCCAATTCATCTCCCTCCACATCGAAGTAAACAGCCCATACACCCTCTTCCTCTTCAACCCCATAAAACGCACTCCTCCCCTCTAACGTAATGACCTTCTCATCATCCGTCCAATCCCACGGGCCCACAATATGCCCCACGCTTGCTGACCGGTTCCCATATTTCAACTCGTAGGTGTTCACATCCACATAGATCCAATTCAGCATCGGTGGATTATCTGAGACGGTGCTGGGTAGACCGCGACCGCGTTTAGGTGCTTTGTTTCTTCAAGTTCGGGGTATTCGATGTAGAAGGCTTTGGAGGTATGTGAAGGGTATTTTCGTTTCGAGGGGTCGGGGTCATCGATGTAGACCTGTAATGCGAAGCTTTGTTCAGTCCGATGCTCTTCCCTTCCTGTCTGGAACGAGAATGCTCTGTCGAACAGCAACGCAAACATACACACCTTGTTATTCCGTAATACTATCCGTTTCCCTCTGAGAATATCTGCTTCCTGCGTATCTCCCTCGCTGGCATGGATTCTGATGTCATTTACTGCTGCTCAGCCACGGGACGATTTCAGCCGCAAGGCACGTGAGGCCCTCGAATCTCCACAGGTCTCGTGCACCAACTTCCCCAGTCATCTTTGTTACATGTCAGTCAAGTTTGAATGTTTGAACGGAGATAGCATCACCTAATGTTTTTGAATTTTGCTAAATGTTGTCCTTTCTATGTCCACAGGTTTCACATATTTTTACATCGCATGCTAACAAATGCAGTTAACGAAATGCAGCTTAAATCTTGATGTATTTAGATCTGTCTCATCTAACATCAATAATGTCTTCTAGTCTATTATCTAGCATCTATCGCTTGTTGTTCATCATTTATGATCGTGACGTCGTCTATCCAAAATATGCACATGACTGGCGCAGGATCACCAACAGACTAAAGCTTCTCACTCCAGCCCCAAACCGACCACCAGCATTGCACCTCGAGCGCATCTCCATCCGCACTTTCCCAATCATCATATCCAATCTCCTCTCCCTCCTCGATGACCGCAAGACCGAGCTGTCCCATCCGCTGGCGGAATTCCTGTACTTGCGGCAAATAGGCCTCTCGGAGCGGCATCTCGGTCACAACGCGTGCGCTCAACCCACGACTTAGCCAGTGCGCGATGGTGTCAACCAACCATTTGGGATGCTTGGGGGAGTACAGCGGATCTGCAGCAAGGATTATGTCATATCGTTCCTCCGGCGACGGAAGCGGCTCTGGGTCTACGGACCAGTCTAAGACGCCTGTCGTGACAGTTGCGGATGTTTTGACCAGCAACTCGGCGTTGAGGACAACATTGTGCGCGAGATTGGGTACGATAGGCGGAAGGTCGGTAAGATGTATCGTTGCGGAGGGCCCACGAAGGGCTGCGAAGGACAGACCAACGAGGCCTGTTCCTGCACCAAGCTCCAGCGCGCGGAGCATCTTGTCTTTCTTGGGGGTTGTTGATGCACAAGGCACAAGTTGCGGCGCAGAGTCCACAATGGTATGAAGCCGACGCGAGAGAAGATACGAAGACACCCAGGTCTTCATGCCGAGTTTGTCAGCGGTCAGTGAAGGTTCATGCAACGTCAATGTGAACTCTTCGCCGGACGAGGTAGGAATTGAGAATATGCGCGACATCGCGGGCATGGCTTGTCAATTTTGAACCGATGTCAGCAAAATGTCCAACAGAAAATTCAACCGTGCAATTGAGATGGCATACCGGTTCGGCCGGACCGCTCACTGAGACGAGCCGCAGCAGCATCCCACACAGCTTCTCTGAGTTCATCGGAATCCAGCCATGAGAGTGAACTCGCGATGATCGAGGTTAGATACTGGGTGACTCCTGCGGGCTGGACGGTCCGACTCTTCACCGCCTCCTGAACATTGCAACCAAAACTCCGTGGTTTGATCGCCAGCAACTCCAGTGCCTTCAGTATATCCGTTCCAGACGGCTTCTCATAGACCTGGGGAAGGTCAAGCACTGACAAACGCTTATCAGCATTATCGTCACTCGCATTGATAAGGGGTACGGAGGGGATCCTGCCTCACCATGAAGTGGCTCGTCGTTGTCAGCGCTTATCATGGCAGTAGGGGACTGGCAGGAGCGTTGACCACAACCTGGAGTGACTCCTCGAGGCTCACAAAGGGCCCTGTAGGCGATGACTAGACATGTAAATGGATTTAGGCACTGTCCCTGTGGCGGGGGCGCTGTCGCGATATCTGTAAAATCGGCGTTGAAAAAAAGTCGCGATTACTCAATCGGGAAAGGCCGGTGTCCAGTGTTCCACGGGTCGGGATCCGCTTCGGCCTAGGATGGAAGACCGAGAGAACTTCTAGAATTTTACTCTTCTGAACGGAAAAAGAACGCAATACGCAAAGCGATTTAATGATGACAACTCAGATGAATTCAAAAGATGTGCTCCGCCTAGCGTCAGGAACCGCCATACCCAGAACTCCGAAAGACAAATCATATCTACCATACAGCTCCTAACTCAAAGTCGCCTTGAATCCTTGATACGCTTGTTCAATGTCAAATGCCAATTCCCTAGCTTGTTCCTCACTCAGTTCTTCCGTCGCCCGCATCTGATTCAAGGTGATCAACCACTGTATGATCTTGCCGCGATTTTCGAAATCCCGATCCGTCACTTTATTCACGGATTGGATCACCTCTGACAGCAGCGGGTGCAGGGAATCCTTTGACACCATATTCAACTTCAACGCATCCAGGAATGTGATGAAATTCTCCGTGGCCGTCAAAATCAGGCTGCCTGATGCTCCGCCAGAAGGACCTGTTGCTGTTATGCCGCCCATGCTCGGAGTAGGTGCACCGTGGGACGCTTGTTCAACCGTCGCGGGGAGCCCGATCCGGAGACGCTCTGTGGCACGAGGACATTCCAACTAAGCGACAGAGTTAGCAATAATTTCTCATGCGCATGTCGCCGTGGTCAAAGATAAACATGCATCCCAGGTCCTCTTGAATGTTTCGAGGTCGACAAACTCATTGGCTACAGCATCGTCGCCTAAACTGGACTTGTATTGCTTCAACAATCGCGTACACGTTTCCGTATACTCTGCCTCGGTGACCACATCTTTAATATATGCCTTTTCTAGGCCGTCAAGGGTGACGATAATGCTATAGATTTCGGCAAGAGACTCGTAGAGATCCCGCTCCGCTGAGCTCGAGGCTAGTTTAACTTCCTAGAACAGGTCAGGGCAACTGCTAGTAGTAGCGTTTGGAAGAGCATACCTCATCGAGACTGATTGTCGCTGACCGCGCCGTATTTGGCGTATAACTGTAGGGAGTTGGTGCATAAGAGAGGGGTCGCTGAGCATACATTGTGTACTGTCTGGTCTATACGGCATCATCCTGTCCATCTATCTAAAAGGCGGAGAGGGGAAAGGCGGTGTGCCCGATTTGACCTGAGGTGATCCGTGCAACGAATCATTTCTTTTCCCCGAACCATTGAAATTTTTCAGGCACGCAAAGAGACATTTCGATAATCTTAAATCACGACCTGATCGTTCCATTCTAAGTCCTGCGGAAATTTCCCTGCAGGCGGATCAGCGTCTGTGTCAAAATGGCTGGCGCTATGAAAAAATCCACAAAAAAATTCGAGAAGAAGCACCTCAAAGACGTGCTCGAACGACGCAAGGCCGCCGCGAAAATCAAGCAGAGACAACAGCTCAAAGAGAAGCGAAAGGCGCAGAATGCCAGCAAACGAGCCGCTGAGGATGAGGCGAACGAAGGGAGTCCCGAGCAGATTAAGAAGCAGAATGCCTTTGCGGAGATGAATGTCGACGATTTCTTCGCGGGCGGATTCGACATTCCTGACGCCACGGCAGAGAAGGGGAAGAAGGCCCACAAGAAGGACGTTACTCCGAAGATTGGGAAGCGCAAGCGACGCGAGGATCAGGAGGAAGAAGATGAGGCGTCTGGTTCTGCGTCATCGGGCGCTGAAGAAGAGAATGTTGATTCCGACGACGATGCGGTGTCCGAGGCTAGCAGCTTGAATGACTTCGAAGAGCACAAAGGTCAGTTGGAGGCATTGAAAGAAAAGGATCCCGAGTTTTACAAGTATCTGAAAGAAAATGATGCGGAATTGCTCGATTTCGGTGATCATGGGGATCTAGCGGAAGTGGACGCGCTGAGCGAGGAAGAAGAGGAGGGTCCAGCGAAGAAGGCCAAGAAGGCCAAGAAGGCGGAGGAAGAAGAGCAGGATGAGGAAATGGATGGACAGGATAACACTCTGACCATGGCGACCGTGAAGAAGTGGCAGAAGTCGATGGAAGAACAGCACTCCATAAGAGCCATGCGACAAGCTGTGCTTGCCTTCCGCTCAGCAGCGTACATCAACGAAGCAGACGCCCAGGAACACAAGTATTCTATCTCGAATCCCAATGTCTATCATCAGGTTCTCGTTACGGCTCTTAACATGGTGCCCAAGGTTCTTCAACATCATCTTCCTGTCAAGGAGACCGCGTCGGGCAAGGTTAAAGTTTCGTTGGACTCGAAGAAATTTAAAACGCTAACACCTCTCATCAAGTCGCATACGTCTTCAGTTCACCAGTTGCTTACCAACCTGTCTGACGCCCCGACACTGAAATTGACCTTGTCGTCAATTGAACCTATGCTCCCTCTCCTGCTGCAATTCAGAAAGCTGCTCAAGGTTCTCATCAAAACAATCGTCGGCATCTGGGCGGATGTCTCCAACACGGACGCGACACGTATCACGGCCTTCCTGCTGCTGCGCCGCTTGATGGTGCTGGGCGATCCTGGCATCAAAGAGACTGTTCTGAAAGCCACCTACGAGGGTGTCGTCAAGGGCAGCCGCAACACAACAGTCCATACCCTGGCGGGCGTCAACTTGATGAAGAACTCCGCCGCCGAGATCTGGGGCATCGATCAAAATGTCTCCTACACCACCGGCTTCAACTTCATCCGTCAACTCGCCATTCACCTCCGCAGTAGCATCACCAACACCTCCAAGGAGTCATACAAGACCATCTACAACTGGCAATATGTCCACTCGCTCGACTTCTGGTCGCGCGTACTCTCCCAGCACTGCGACGGCCTCGTCGAAGCCAAAGCCGGAAAGCAGTCCGCGCTCCGCCCGCTCATCTACCCCGTGGTTCAAATCACTATCGGAGCTATGCACCTCATCCCGACAGCGCAGTACTTCCCTCTGCGCTTCCAGTTGACTCGATCCCTTCTGCGTCTATCCCGCACCACGGGAACCTATATCCCCCTCGCCTCCGCGCTCCTAGAAGTCCTCAATTCCGCAGAGATGCGCAAGCCTCCCAAATCAAGCACTCTCAAACAACTCGATTTCAACACCACCATTCGCGCACCCAAGTCTTACCTCCGCACACGCGTCTACCAAGACGGTGTCGGCGAGCAAGTCGCCGAGCTACTTTCGGAATTCTTCGTCCTATGGACCAAGCACATCGCATTCCCTGAACTTTCGGTCCCCATCGTCGTCATGCTGAAGCGGTGGTTGAAACAGGTCGGGTCCCGGTCTAGCGGGAACAAAAACGCCAAAGTCAACCAGATGATTCTGCTATTGGTTCAGAAGGTTGAGGCGAATGCACGATGGATCGAGGAGCGTAGATCGGCTGTTTCCTTTGCGCCGAGGAATCGTGCGGAGGTCGAGACTTTCTTGAAGGATGTTGATTGGGAGAGTACGCCACTTGGTGCGTTTGTGAAAACGCAGCGGAAGTTGCGGGAGGAGAAGGCTGCTATCCTGGAGCAGGGAAGACGGGAGGAGGAGAAGCGGAGAGCGATGGAGAAGGATGCAGATGAGGATGAAATTATGGAGGATGGTATGAGTGAGGAGGGAGGTGATAGCGACGAGGAAGACTCTGATAATGAAGAAGAAGAGGAGGAGGAGGATGATGAATAGACACGCTGGCGCGGATTTTCCCTGTTCGCATTGGGCTTTGATTCGAATTACTCTGTAAACTTCTGACTGGTTACGACTGTTCAAAAGAATCCACGTTGATATACTCGATACAAACGACGATCTGATCGCCCTATGATCATCTTTCATCAGAACGTTCTATAAAAGTGATTCACTAACTCTTGAATAAAGCATTCTCGCATTGCCATTCTGAATTTGTAATAAATCCTGAGAACTTAGCTCCTATTCTCCTGGTCCCCAATTTCCCTCTCTCTAACCCAATGCCCACTCTTCCCACCCTTCTTCTCAAGAAGTTTCACATCACCAATAACCATCCCCTTATCCACCGCCTTCAACATATCGTACACAGTCAACGCAGCACTCATCGTCGAAGTCATCGCTTCCATCTCAACACCCGTCCTACCGAGACAACTCACTGTCGCAACAACCCTCATCGCCCCATATCCGAACGTAGAACCTGCAGCTCCGCCATCTTTCTTTGCTTCCTCCGGCTCCACAAGCCTCACATCAACCTCCACACCCGTAATCCCAATCCCCGGATGACACAACGGAACGATATCCGGAGTCTTCTTCGCGGCCATGATTCCTGCAACGCGAGCGACGCTGAAGACGTCGCCCTTTTTCGTGGCCTGTCCGCCGCTGAGCAGTTCCCAGGGCCTGCCGTTGGAGAAGTAGACCATGCATGTTGCTGTTGCGAGGCGCTTCGTGATTGCCTTCTCGTGGATCTGGGTCATGTGGACCTTTTGGGAAGATGTGAGGTGTGGGAGGTCGGGGTCGGAGGTGGTCGGTAGAGAGGAGACGGGCGTCTCGTCATCTGTGTGTGGTACAGGAACGTCGTTACTGCGGATGTGATGATATAGACGGGTCTGCGATGCAAAGGGTGGATGCAGGGGAAGCATATGAATTGGTATCCTTGTCCATGGCTTGTGCGCAGAGAAAGTTCCTACTGGGTTGCATAGCACTGTCCTGCTAGTCGGTTCCTTACCTATTGTCCATCATCAGCATCAATCTATGCAGGAAAATGGATCTTTTTGATATGTATATATAGATCAATTGGAGCATCATTATGTAGAAGAGCCTGCTCACATTCAATGCAAACTCATTTCTGTACATATATCTGTGCGTGGTCATGACAATTTCGTGAAACATTTCATCAACGCCAACCCGTTGTTCGACAGTGTCACTTTGGGAAAGACAGCGCCTACCCACCAATAAGGATCATGGGCCGATTCTTCATATTCTCCAATTCTCCCATGCCAGCATGTTTCGCCTTCTTCCGCTTTACCGCCATTCCAATGATGCTAAGGAGTTCCTGTTCCATTTTACCGATGGGCTCATCGTTCGCTCGAGCAATGCGGTGTGCCGATTCCAGCAATTGCAACTTCTCCATTGCCTCGTCATCGATGGGTTGGCCATTGTTCTCCTTACGTAGGATATCACGCAGAGACACTTCTGCGTTGCCGAACAGGCAGACCTTCAGATTTCCATCCGAGGTGATTCGTAGTCGGTTGCATGTGCCGCAGAAGTTGTGAGTCATGCTGGTGATGAAACCGACACGGCCCTCGAATCCAGGGACACGATACGTCTTGCTCGTGTCGTTCTTATGATCCGCCACTTTTTCAAGATTCGGGTACTTTTCCCGAATCACCGCCAGCATTTCCTGGTAAGAGAACATCTTGCCTTGGCTCCACTTGTTCCCATCAAAGGGCATGTATTCGATAAAGCGGACTTCAATAGGGGTTTCGCGACCAAGTTCGACGAATGGGAGAATCTCGCAATCATTGATTCCGCGCATGACAACGCAGTTGATCTTCAATTTGATTCCTGCTCCCAATTTGTTCATTTCCAGGATTCGGTCGATACTTTTCATCACGGCTTCGAACCCCTTTCGGCGCGTCATAATTTGGAATTGGAACGGATCTAACGTATCAAGACTCAAGTTCACACCGGTCAATCCGGCTTCGACCATCGCGTCGAGTTTGCGATGCAGGGAGATTCCGTTCGTGGTCAAGCATAGCTCTCGAAGGCCATCGCGCCGCAGGTTACCGATTGCTTGCATCAGCGGGACAATATCTCTGCGGACCGTCGGTTCTCCGCCCGTCAGTCGGATCTTGTTCACCCCTTGGGAGACGAATAGAGCCGACAAGTAGACAATTTCCGGAGTTGTCAGGAGATGTGCGGGCGGGGAGAGCGGTACGCCCTCTTCAGGCATGCAGTATAGACATCGCAGATTGCAACGCTCCGTAACGCTTATTCGAAGATAGTCATGCTGGCGATTGAACGTATCCGTCAGGAACTCGGAGAAAGGTTTCGCAGATTTCAGCGCAGACAATCTGGGTGAGGGACGTCTTTCGGGCGGACGAGGATCAATACGTGACTCTGGTGAGTTTACTGGTGTAGGATAGGCAGCGGAATGAGCGATTGCGTCGGCATCGTGCTCAGCTGCAGCCGCTGCAGTTGTGCTTTGGCTGCGAAATGGTGAAATCGCTCTTTGTCCTCGTTCCCAAGGGGAGAAGGCTGCTCGACATCGGGGTGCCGCAGCATGAGCGAGCGAGCGCGAGAACGCCACTCTCAGGCGAAGGAGTGACTCAACCATCTCCGCAGATAAACGAGATCAATGAAAGAGGTGTATCGGCATCTTCCAACATCTCTCGTAAGAAGAGGGATTATAAGAAGGGCAGAATGCAACGCCCGGCAGGTATGTTCGTAGTGTTGGTTACTGCAATCACCACACCTCCACTTATGACACTACCTTTTGTGGCGGAACTTGGAAGCTTAGTTAGTAGTTTAGGCCCTGTTTCTGGAGTAGCTTTGGCCAAAGACCCGTTGACAAACTGTCGGAGTCAACATTGGAGGCTGGATAGGTTCCCAAGAATGACTCGAAGGGAAGTCCAATCATTCTCCGCGGAGAGTGCCGTACGCCGGCTTAGTCACAGGTTCGATAAGGTTGACGGAGAGTTTACCCACAGTCCAGCACAATTATTCAATCACTTCAAATAATGATAAGGTGGAATTACAGAGTAGACACAAGATACGGCAAAGATTGTATTACATTGAATGCCATTGAGTGGCTATGGAACAGTGGGTGGAGTCATCACGCTGTTACCGATAACATCTTCTGTACTCGCTTTGCAAGAGATTGTTCGAACTGATCCACTCCATTCTGCTGCTCATTGAGCTTTCCCGCCCTCATAACATAGACAGAGCGTCTTCTGCTCTGAGTCTCCTCTGTCTCTTCCTCGAGCCCTTCAAAGCCGTCGTCTAATTTGAATTCCTCGTCACGTTTTCCCTCAATGACCGAGCGAACCAGGAACCGATCGTGCGAGATAAGCACAATCGCCCCGTTGAACCAGGAGAGAGCAGATGCCAGCGCAGTCACCGTGTAGAAGTCTAGATGTGTGCTGATTTCGTCCAGAATGAGCAGATGCGGCGAGTTCCAGACAACCTTGGCTAATGCTAAACGCACCTGAATGTAAGATGGGCAGTCAGCCATCGGCCCAGAAACGATGATTTGTACAACTTACTAGTTGACCACCAGATAATTGCGATATGGGCACATCGGAAGCAATCCGACCCTGTAGGCCTAGAGACGACAATAAACCCCTCAAGTCCCCTTCACTGAACGCATCATTCGTTTCCTTTGCCATCAATCCCAATGCAGTCAAAGTCGGATCAGCTTGACCTAGCTCTTGGAGTTCTTCAACGGCATGTTGCGAGTAATAACCCAGTTTCAATCTCGGATGTGTCGACACCTTTCCCTTGGATGGAAGATTGGTGCCCGCCAAAATGTGCACTAAGGTCGATTTCCCAGACCCATTGAGACCCATGATCCCGACACGGTCGCCCATGTGTATGACAAGGTCGACATCAGCTAAGATGGGAGACTCGTTAGGCTTGTATTGGAAAGTGACGCCCTCCAAGGAGACCAAGGGGCCAGGAAACCGCAGATCTGTAGCATCCGGAAGAATCATCGATGCTCCCTTTTCATCCTCGGGCACCTCAATCTCTGCTCGACCAGTCAAGTAGTAACCCGCTAGGTCTCGATTCAGTTTGAACCGTGTGCCCTTTGCACTAACCTGAACGCCCATGCGGTCGTCCACTTTCTTCTGGCGCTGTTTGGCCAAGCGCAGCTTGTTATCATCGCCCGTTTTCCTTCCTATCTTGATGTTTTCGCGAATGGTTGCTTCCATATGAGCTTTTTGCCGGTCCTGTGCCTCCTTCATGCGGCCCCAATAGAGCTTTTGGTCTTCGAAGTCTTTCTCATACGCGGACAAGTTGCCTCGGAAATAAGTGAGTTTTTGGTCTCGAAGAATAACAATCTCATCACAGACCGAGTCAATAAAGTCGCGGTCATGAGAGACGAGCACGACGATCGTTTGCGATGACTCGCGCATTTTCTGGAGGTAATTTTCTAGCCACACCACTCCCAAGAGGTCGAGGAAATTGGTTGGCTCGTCAAGAATCATGACATCGAGATTCTGGATCAAAATACTTGCCAACATGCAGCGCATACGCCACCCACCGGACAGGCTTCTGTATGGCTTGGTCAAGGCAGCATCTTTGAAGCCTAGGCCAAGGAGGATATGGCGAGCTTGCTGTTCCACATCTACCAGCTTGATCTGGTCCTGACATGTCAGCTCACACTTGGGATTGCTTCGCGCAGTTGCCACCCACCGCATCGAATTGAGCTTGCAAAGCTTGCAGCGTGTCTATCGCAGACTGTGTGTCTGCTTGAGTTGCTTCCGCGTTGATCGCATCTTTATCCTGATTGAGCCTGGCAGAGGTCAGTAAGGAGCATACCCTGAATTCAAGGGACAACGAGGATGATCGTACAGCTCCAAAGAAGCTTGAACCTTGTTTTCCATGGATATTAGATCCTTCCTTGCCTGCAGTCCTCTCGCACCACTCTTGTAGTTTGCGTTCTTCTGAGCTAGGAATAGCTGTTTTTCAAGCTGCTCATGTCGCACTTTGCGGATCGCTCGAACTGGTTCCAATGGGTCTTCTGTCTCGAAACTCTTCGACAGTACTTGGGATTGTGAGTTTGTCAGGAGAACGTATAGACAACAGAGAACTCGAGTGGTTTGCTGGTCTTACAGCTTATATTCCGGACGAGTTCATTTCTGAAGTGATCGCTGCTCATCACTTGTTCGATAACACTCTTCTCCTTCTTCTCGCCTTCCTGCGATCCCTCATCGTTGACTTCGAGACTATCATGATCGATCTCGACGTCTGTCTGCTGCAAGATACCTATGCGAGTTGCATGGGGTATGCCCGGTATGCGCTTCTCAGCCATTGCCCGTAGAAGTGCTAGTGAGCCTTTAGTTAATTCGAGCCTTGATCACTTTCGACCTTGCTAGGAGCATTACTGGACTTTCCCACTCCATTCCGCCCTATCAAACCATAATGAACGCCTGTCTTGAGGCGCAAATGAGCGTCAACGAGGACCTCGGTGCCTGCAGCCTTGGCCTTGGACTTTGTTCTGGACTTTGGTTTCGATGCATCCTCGGTACCCGCCTGAATGGACGATGTAACGAGGATATTGAGCCCCTCAACATCTATCTTCACGTTGAGGGTGATGATTGTCAATTTGCTTTGCCCGAGCCAACCAAAAAAAAGGTAAGACAAGGGATTTATAGGATTCATTGGCATACCTCTTGTGCAGGTCTCTCATCGAGAAGATGAAACCGAGTTTGTTTATTTGTTGCGATAATTGAAGGACCAGGAACCTGTGACTTCATGGTTTGGAGGTTTGCTTGTCAAGCTCCGTCCTCAGATGTGAAATCCCAGACAAAGAAAAGAAGACAGGGGGTATATAGATAAGCTTAAGAAACGTCAGGAGCAATATAGGCCGTGACAACTGGAACAACAATGCTTCTTGCAATGTGGCAGCCTTTGGAAATATCTTTTATATAAGATCATTCTTGGCTCGGGGCTTTCCGACGATGATATATACTGTACCCCTCTTTAAGGATGATCAAGTTGATATTCTTTCAAAGAGAATATGTGTGCAGTCCATGTTATTGGGCTGATCCAGTAATTCCATGCATTATTGCTGCATTGCATGGAGAACATTGCCAGTGGCACACTTGAGCTTAACTAACATTGAGCTGACTCTTATTATTGTGCAGAGATAATGCCAGTCAGCTGGGCATACCATGGAATCAAAAGCATGGGCCACGATGGATATTTGATGCTTGCCAATGATCGAGAAATCACCACAATCGATACTTGAGGTTGTTGAATGGCCCAAGGAGTCGGGGTCCCAAAGAGGAAAGGGCTGGCCTGAGGCACGGGCTTGCGATGTGGCATCCAAAACGCCCTGAAATTCTCTCAACAGTACTACTTACTACTGCGTACATGGCGGACTTACTCATGTACTGCACAGTATCTTCGCAATAATAATACGAGACTGAGAGCCTCGGTTGCTGTGGAGCAAATTGAAAAATCATTGACTCATGTTGACTCATGTTGACTCATAGGTTTCCACTGGCATACTGCGTGAATGACGGGAAATCGTGACGAGAATGTTTCCAGCAAATCAAAACCGTGCTGGAAATGATTTCCCGCGACGGCTTGTCATCCGAAATTCGCGCAATGGGACGCAGGGTTCAAGATTGGAGCATCAGAACAACTTCTTTGAGAGTATTTACTGAGTTGCAGCTTCAGAGTTCTGATCAAGGGAGTCCTCGAGTGCATCATGAGAGACAGAAGATCATTCTTTGCAAAAGCTTCATCCCTGTGCAACTCACGTTGGCGGTATAGGGGGAGTCGAGCTTGCCATGGTGTTACGACAAGATACTATCGAGAAGATGACCGCTTCTATGTTTCAGCTTGGAGGAAAACACGATTAGCCAAGGAGGCTTCCTTGCCAAAATAATCTTAACAACTAGACACCTTAATGAAATGCCTGTAATTCTCTATGTCTCCTTGTTTCAAAACACAGGAAGATAGTGCAGCAAAATGTTTGTCTGGACATGCATTGCTTGAGCTTGACTTGCGGCTGACTGGTCCTACCATGTCTCCTCAGTTGTTGCGATGGGCTTCTGGATAGTGTAATATGAAAGACTGACCGCACAAAGTGAAATTTGTTCTGGTGTTGTTAATGGGGATCAAACAAATCAGCTAAGGACCAGGAATGTTCTAACGTATGCAGTCATGGCTCACTTATGCGGATGAAATTCATAGAAGCCAACAGATCTAATGAACCAAAGAACAGAACAGGTGTATCAGTCCCTTTACTTCATGAATGCTAAATAACTGCTCCTATCAGTGTGGAAATATCCAGAACCCAAACCTCACTGTATGTATTTCCCATAAGGGACATTGGATCCAGGAGCTTTTGGATAGCATATTCAACCCCATACGGACAGTTGACTCAGAAAGTTTCAACGCCCTTCACCTGTTCGTGCAATGCATCAACAAATGCCATGACCATGTTCTAAGTCTACGAGTCCATTCTGTACTCCTGCAACTTCCTCTTCTGCGTCCCATCAGCACTGAAATTCTCCTCACTCAACCAACCCTCCATTGCTGAGCCCAGACCAGCATCCCACTCGTCTCTAAGCATAGAGAACCATGCCGTATCCCTATTTCTTCCCTTGATAACCATGTGTTGTCGGAAGATACCCTCAAAAGTAAATCCCAACCGCAGCGCCGCCCGTCGCGACGCCGCATTCAGCGCATTACATTTCCACTCTAGACGGCGGTAGCCCAAATCATGGAAGGCATGCCGAGCAAGAAGATAGAATGCTTCAGTTGCGCAAGTAGTGCGTTGCAGTAGCGGGGAGAAGAGCACGTTGCCGATTTCTATTGTCAGATGCTGTGGGGTGATTCGCATCAGAGAGAGATATCCGACAACTTTGCCTTGGGGCTTGTCGGTTGGGTCGACGCTGTTCTTGCGCGTGTCAATAACGGCAAAGTAGAACGGGTCCGTAGACGATGACTTTGCAGCGATCGCTGCGCGAAAGGCTTCTGGGTCCTCCCATGGCCCGTCTGACATGTAGTCCCAGAGCGAGGCGTGAATGGGATCCGTGCCGCCAACAATAGTGAAGAGGTCATCAGCATGTCGCGGATCAAGATGCTCTAAACGCACTGTTCGTCCGTGGAGTTGTATTGTTGCGTTTGGCAGCAGTGGTGGAGGGAGTGTGACGATTGGTCCCAACGCCTGTGTGGACATTTCGAGGTTTGTCACAGTGTGAGATCGTACTAATTAGATTAGATGATTGATAATTGATAATCTTCGTAAGCATTCAGGAGTGGAATCTCATTCATCAATTCGAGTTATGAAGGATTGTAGGTCTGCAATGACTGCTCGTATCTAATTATAATGAGTCACCGAGATAGCGAGACGGTTTCGCAGCTCGTCTCCAGCGAAATCTACAACTAGTACTCTATCAAAGAAATCTAAGAGTATATCAGTATATGGTATATAGTATAATTTGACAACAGCAGACAATCACGTAAATATGTAGAATGAATATTTTCTTATTGGACAAGCAGTTGTAAAGAATGATATCTTGTTCGGATGTCTTTTAGGTGGTGCTTTGCATTCCCAACAGTATGCTTCAAAAATGGAATCAGTTGTTGAAGTTGATATGAAGGTCTTCAATGGCGAAGCTATCAGCATTAACACTGCTGGACCAATTTCAACATAGCCCTTATCCAAGAATTATCTTTACTGACAAGATGTGAGCCAAATTGACCATTCTTGAAGTCCCAACCGAGTCTGTGTATCAAAGCTCTCTGTAGTTTGACTAGATACAGCTCCTTGTTCTGCATCCTCTGCTTCTGGAGCTGGATCTGCTTCACTGGTCAATTCTCAGTCTATAAATATTATCGTTCCGTCTGGATAATCTTGCAAGAGTCGGGTATTTTTTTAAGAAGTTGGATGGGAGCGAGCCTCTTCTACATTTCTTAGATGTGCTCCAACATACAGCATTTCCTCTCTTTCAGCCCTGGGTCCTCCGGTATACAATATGTTATCTTGCCCGCCGACTATCATAGAGAGTCTCTCTAACTCAAGGTGCCCATGCTCTACAATTAACAAGATCAAAGTCTTCTGATAATAAGACTGGTAGTTGTTCCTATCCACCAGGGCGGCATCCATAGCTAAATATGTCCATAGCAGTAGCTACATCAATCTTGCCTTTTCTTGCAAGATATCTCTTCTTCAGTTTCGTCATATCGTGCTCTAGCGCCTGCATTTTAGGCCCATCGAAATCAATGAATATGTGTTCGTTGGCAACGCACCCAGAAGTCAAGGCAGTCGAAGAACCCTTTAGAGCTCGGAAATGAGCTACCCTTCTATCTAGAAAAGCAAAGAGCTGGTCTGGATGAATTGAACATTTGCTGGTTCCCTGTTATCAACCTTATCAATGACCAGGGTAAATGGCACTTGCTAGGTCGTATAATGTTCATACTAAGCAAGGCCCTTGAACTTCCAAGGTTCAGTGTGCGTCCTGGTCTTTTACTTCTATGGGTGACGACTGATGTACTGTCGACCACGATCCAATCATTTCTCAAGTGTAAATTGTGTAATTCCAAGGCTGAGAGAATTGACTGGTAAATTGGAATGGGACCAGGCAGTTACCCGAGGCATTTCTGCAGCAATGAGATCAATATCTTAATCGATCGTGGAGTCCCTCAATCCTGCATCCTGTAGCTATCGTCACTTGCAAATCATCCCGTTTGGCGGGTTGAACTGGAAGCTGTAATCGAAGCCAGGAACAGAGAATCACCACTATTGTCTGAAGCCACAACCGCAAAAGAACCATTGATCTGCATCCTGGATGACATCTAGCCTCCAGTTTTCTCCACAATTTGTTTTGTGGGATGCGGCTTGAGACCGCAGAAACGCGAGATAAAGTGTCGGTATTTAGAATAGATAAGTCTAAAATCCAGTTAATGCTCGACGATGATCAAGATACGAGGGGATCCGTTGCATCAGGATTTGTTCAGTCCCTTTGTTCAATCTTGATGTCAAGGGGACGACATCAGGACCTCATCTGCTCAGCAGGAAGCATAAATAGGCCCTGAACCCACGGTCAGGTACCGGACATCACAACCAAGCAAATCATCAAAGCAACCATCTCACGGACAAAACTCAATTACCCTCAAAGGCAAATTCCATTTCCAAGGTCTACATCTTCCCACCTCAAATCTATCACCATGGCTCATAACCGAAACCCCGGAAATTTCTCCAACCGCCCTCACGAGGAGGTTGAGAACATCGCTCGCACGGGCGGCCAGTCGAGCCACAACAGTGGCTTCGCCAGCATGGACCCTGATAAGCCTGTATGTTACGGACTTCAGGTCTGAGGGTCAAACTCTCATATCTGACAATTGCACTTGTAGCGCGACATCGCTTCTAAGGGCGGCCACGCCTCCAGCGGCAGCTTCCAGCCCGGTGATCCCAGAGCCAGGAAAGCCGGTCGCAAGGGCGGCTCTCGCTCTGGCCGTTCCTACGATGAGCCTGAGGAGTAAACGAATTTCCTTCAAGACGTCTGCAATGCAACGGCCAATGATGGAGTTTGGTGTGACGTGCGTCGAGACAAAATCTCATCTATGAGTGACATCATATACTGTTTATATACTTAGTATCTTGTACACTACCAACTGATGATACTGTCCTTAATGAGACAATGAACATGAACACAATATACAGGAAAGTGTTTCAATTTGAGAAATCTACTCTTCACTTTAATTGTAAGATGCAACTGTCAGTGTTAGTCAAGGGTTGAGGTTCATTGCATACGTCCAGATTGAATCATAGTTCGAAAATCTTGACTTTGATTGGACCCCTTCGCCTCCCATATAGTGGGGGAATAACAGGATACTCATTCTAGCTCTCATAATGCAGAAATCTATTCCAACTTGATCTTCTGATATTTTTGTCTATTCAGCAATGCCGAGATGAGCGTATACCATAGCATATTGTCTCTGAATGAACCCTATTCACTCTGACTATCAAATATTCTAACCTTCTGGTCCATGATTGAGGTGAGTGGTCAATTGATATCCATTGTAGCAATGAGAAAAGTTATCCATAACCGAGAGTTTCCAGGCAGATCTACCCCAGTTAGACTCTTTGAATCCAACAAGGCTCTTCCACTGAGTCCTTCGCTTCGATATTAAAGCGGCACAGTGATTCCTGGAGAATGATTGTTTTAGTTCGATCGATGGAGGCATGATAGGCAATAAAACCATGTCAGTGAGTATTATTCCCTGAGGTATTCCCTGAACCGGCAATCTTTGAGAAACGATCTGCAGAGAATCCAGAGACTGAAGACAAGGTTTTATTCATCACTAGTATTGTTCACGAAAGAGATCTAGGGGTTTTAGATCATCATCTAGCTCCGCGCCAAAGACAAGTGGGCCACAATGTACTCCATACTCGCCATAGTATGGCAGCCATACTATTGCCTCCTGAAACAGTCGCCTGTGAGCATCCAACGGAGGAGTTCGAGGGAATCGCTTCTTTTCCGCTTCCACGAGGTGGACATCCACTGTGGCTTGGAATTTGTGTTCAGGAGGAACTGTTTCACTTTCCAAAATCACTGACACAGGCAGAAAAAAAAGTGAAACTCTGTGTGATAGAGAATGATGTCCTTGAGTGTCTTTTCAGCTTGTGATGAATGGAGAATAACTCTAGATTGGAAGTTGGCGAGTCGGGGGGAGCTTAGTCCGACAACATGGACTAGGCTAGAACTCATGGACCTGTAGAATTGCCCAGAAACGGAGTGACAGAATGAAACAGTAGTGAGAACATGGCTGAACCACACAGACTGAATGTTGATAGATGGCTGCCTGGAGTTCTAGACAGTTACGAACACGGCTGTGGTAACTCTGTAACTCCGTACTGTCAAGTCGGCATGGTCTACTTCATACGGAAAGTTCGGCGAGTCGGCGTTAATGACTGGCGTCCGGGCTGACATACCCCAAACGGGATAACTTATTTAGCGAGGGCAGAACTTGCCAAGGCCCTAAAGGAGCCTCCCCGTGGCTGTGCTTCGTGCTAAAGCATTCAGGCCATGCCAAGCTTTGGCCTTTGCCCCTACGGCCTACACTCGATATGGTTTACGGTACAGGGAACGTTTTCCCCCAAGTCCCTTGGTACAAAGAGCAGGGAAAATGGGGGAAGGTATTATTACTTACTGTTACTACTACTTGTGTGCTGTACCTAGACGGTAAAATATTATGCCTATATAAGCAGGGCGCTAGAGCGAACGAACAAAACTCCTCTGAGTCTCTGACAGACCTGGTCCAATTGGCTCATTGGAGCCACCTGCATCAGTATCCACCTGTGCTGTTACAGAGTACGGAGTACTTTTGATCCGAATGCTACACCAATGAGAATTGCACCTTACTGGTACAGTGGTGTGCGCTGCATCCAAAGCCACTGTCAACTGGCTGTACAGTTGGCCCTGAAACAGAAGGGCCCCTCAGAAGTTGGACGATTCCAAATGGCTTGGAGTACGGACCGATACGGACATACAAGTCGAGTGTACCTACGATACACATTCCACAGCCCAAGCAGCAATCTGCCAATCACTTGTAGAATCTTCCTTTTACGTTCCCTTCTAGGACCAGACACGATAACAGCAGCGGCAGCAGATAGTCGGCATGATAATCGATGATAAACAGTCTGCTACAATGCAATGTACCAAGATACGTCGGGTAGATTGTTGTTTTTTATCCATGGTTCGATGTGGCTGTGGAGCTGGCTGAGTCAGCACAAAAAGGACGCGCAAGCCCTTTTCTACCTTGGGGACAGTTTCTATTCCAAGAACCACGCCCAGCGAGACGGAGAGTCCTTCTCCGTTTCTCCCCGTCTCCGCTTCAGCAGCGATAAGTCGACACTTGGCCGCGACTCTATCTGTCCCTGATCTCGATTCTGGACCCTCTTGTCAATGATTTTCCACCCCTTATCCCTCTTGATGAGCCGATCTTCTCGCGATTATCTCCATCTTATAGATCTCCGAATTTTGGCCCCTTTTCTTTCGTGATCATTCCAGCGCAACACCCGTCATCCCTTGACTGCCTCAGACCACCTCCTCATCATCACCATCTTCAACAACAACGACAAAACCTTTAACGACTCCATCCCACCCTCAGCCTTTTTTTCAAACCGCTCTCTCATCCACTAGGCTTGAATTCGTCTGCCCAATCCAACAATATACGAATTGTCCTTCCACTAAAGGTCGAATCCTGAAAGAAGTCATTAAGGAATCATTGCGCCATGGCTACTTTGGCGGAGCATCCGCTTGCTTCCGCATCTACAACAGTCTCTCCTATGCCTGTAATGAATGGTGGCTACGATCCGGATATTGACACCTTCCTCAATTTGGACCAGCTCACCTATACCTCCGCAGAGCCCGCAAGACCAAAGGCTGCCTTGCTGAGCCAAGTCTCAGTAGCCAGTACAGATGTCAGTGCCAGCGATGTCCGAAGTGCCAGTTTTGCCTCCAGCAGTCAATCACCGCTTGCCTTCCAAGGGCCCAGCCATCAATACGACGAACATCAGCAACAGACCGGTCTTCCACCAGGTGCTTTGGCTCATGCCATGGCTTTTAACCAGGTCAATGCTATGGGATATGGAAGCGGAACTCCACAATTCGCCATGAGTGGACAGATTTTTGACAGGAATCAGCTCAAGCGCGAAGATTCTATGATAGACTTCAATACAGTACCAATTGGTAACCCGTCGGAAATGGATCTGGAATCTGATAACGTGGCTGCGGTACCTGCCTATTTCGTCTCATCAACTACCAACAAGACTCAATTCGTGGACCCTAACGCTCTGGGTGGACACGAAGCCGTACATGTCGGTCCATCGACGCAGGTCGGTCGTATGTATCCCGGAATGCACCAGCAACAGGCCGCCATGGCCAAGGCGGCTCAACAGCAGAAGCATCACGAGCTGCGTCGTCAGCAGCAAATGCAGCAGCGTCGCATGGAAGAGCAGGCCCAGCAGGCTGGTGTCCCGCAGACTCGACCCATGCGGCACCCAGATCCAGTGGTCGAAGAACGCATCACTCGACTTCTGCAACAGATGAGACAGAACATTGTTGTCCCCACCGACGACCCCGCGCCTGCCTCTGTACTTCCACAGATGACTAAGACCAAGAAGGACGAGCAGGATATGGACGAGGATGAGAGGTTACTTGCCAGTGAAGAGGGAAAGAAGCTGAGCAGCAAAGAACGTCGCCAGCTTCGCAACAAAGTCTCCGCACGTGCATTCCGGTCTCGACGCAAGGGTATGAATTACTTGGTCAATACAGTCGTGTGGGTATAACATGCTAAACTGCTTCTAGAATACATTAGCCAGCTCGAAAGCGAAGTGGCTGCCAGAACCAATGAGGCTCATGAGCTTCGAATCCAAAACCGTGCTTTAATCGAAGAGAATGGTCGCCTTACCGATCTTGCTCGCATGCTCTTGTCATCGCCTCAATTCTCGTCATTTCTTGATGAACTGAGCGTTACGGGACTACCTGCTCCGCAACCGCCACAGCCTCAGCAACATCAACAGCCACCGCAACAGCCACCGGCAGTGTCTCAGCCATCAATGCAGCCTAGCGTCCCTAATGAGGTGAATCCCAACCCTGTTCCTCCGGAGCTTCAGATGCCTCAGAATCCGCAAGTCGGTATGGCGATTGTGCCAAACCAGGCAATCGATGTGCCCGCTGTTAGCATCAACAACGCTGGCTGGAACTCAGGCATTGATACGAACTTCGGCAATCCCTCCGTGTTCGCAGTTTTTGATGTTCCAGAGGGCCCCACCTTTGACACAGAAATGCTTTCTGGCAAGTCTTCGAACCACGTAAGCTCCTACTTCTCGGAGTCCAAGGAAGAAATGCCCTGCCTAGAGCGCCTACCGGTCACGCAAGAGAACGAAGAATCCGACGTAGGCACAGCCGATCCTGATGTCGAGATTGATGAATCAGACCCTGCCTTTGCTCTCTTCGTTGACTCGCCAGCCCATTCAACGCTGCATGACTCGTGCAATGAGGTTTTCAGCGGAGTACCATTTGAAAAAGCCTTCGCCACCTTTGAGCTTGTTGTGGAAGACGAATCCAATGAAATTAGCGCCGCTGCCATGTTTCGTTTTGAACATCTCTGCCACAGCATAGAGGCAGCGTTCCAACGTGTTTCATTGGTCACATCTCATCTTTTATGATTCCCCGTGTCGCGCAACTGAAGTGTTTTTGATTACATTCATATGATGTATATTGTTTCTTCCGTCAAATCTCCAGCAATCTGGACTTGGAAATTTCTGCGTATATGGTCTGACAATTCTACGGTCTGCTATCTTCTTGGAGTGTTCGATTTGCTATAGTTTCTGGGCTCTGGGAATTTGGGTTAGTGCTTGCGTTATCTGCACCCCATATTTTAGTATTCTATAGATCACATTCTACCAAATGAATTAAAATCCTATTCTCAAAGAATAACTACAGATAAATCTATGTTATAGTTGCCTCGTGAAGTTGTATTTGGAAGAGTGTGTGTGTCGCAGTAGCCTCCATCCCTCTGTTCCGCAATAGCACCGCGGAAACGCCAAAAAAAATTTCGGAATCCTCACGCTACCTTAAACTACCAACACTCTCACAGATAACCACGCAACCTTCGACCGAATCCTCGATCTTATTCTTCGGGGGGTCAGACATTTCCTCTCCTTGGCCTGAGACGATGGTCCGTTGCGAGATTTTTGGTTAAAATCTCACCTTACTTCTAGCCAAGTTGGCTTCCCTTCATCTGTCGGGGAGGCTGTTTACCAAAGCCCTCCGCGAAATTCGCGCCCCGTCTATACGCTCCTCGTCGATTCATAACATTCCTAAGTCGTCAAAAGGTCCTCGAAAATCTCCCAAAAGCACGACCACCCAGCATCCTAGGTCTTCGGTGCCTCGTCCGAACGTCCCCCGGCTCTGGAACGCAGCGAATTCTACGATCTCCACTCAGCAGTCTGCTCTCAACCCCGACGCTTGTATTTTGCCGTCTCCAGGACTTTTCTTCGATTCCAAGACCGAGAAAGTTCAAAGATATATCATCTACAATTCAGAGTCTTCTGTCTTCCCTGAACCCGAGGTCGCAGAAAAGGCTCCCTTCGGACGCAAACCAATGAAGTACTACTACCAAGTCCTTACTACGCCCACCGCGGATACTCCTGGCACGAGCTTGATCCTCCATTACCCGGATAGAAGATATCTTTTTGGCCAGGTGTCTGAGGGAACGCAACGTGCGGTTACAGAACGTACGGTGAGGCTGTCATACCTGACAGACCTCTTTCTCACGGGGCGCACGGAATGGGCGAACAATGGGGGCTTGATCGGTATGATCCTGACGCAGGCGGATATGATCGCCTCCACGAATGCAGCGCTAGAAGAAGCTCGTCGTGAGAAAGAAGAGCGTCGTCGGCAACATGAGCTGGCACACGGGCCGCGAGCTGGAGCACCTGCTCCACAGGTTGATGCGAAACCTCGCGAAGATGAGACGGAACTGCAGAAATTCACGATCCATGGTGGTCGAAATCTGACACATACTTTGGCGACTGCGAGACGGTTTGTCTTCAGGAAAGGCATGCCGGTACTTATCAACGAGTATGATTCGGAGAGTTTGGCCAAGTGCGACCGTGCGGTGGTGGGTTCAGATGATCCCTTTGCAGTCCCCACATGGTCGGATAGCAACATCAAGGTATGGGCTATGCCTATCAAGCCTTCTTCGACGTCTGAGGTTGGAAGCGCTGGCGATTTGAAACCGCAGAGTCGGAGAAAGCGGAGCCATGAAGAGTTCCAAGAAAACAATGCTGCGGAAGATCTTCTCAATCAGCGGACGAAGGACCGGTTGCTGAAGCAGTCAATCATATCAGACATGTTTAATTCTTCGTGGAGGCTGGATGCTCTCATCGAGACTCGCCTGGCTGATGTCAAGATGCCTGCAGCCATGTTCGTTCGCAACCCTAAAACAAAAGACCTTGAGCCCTATCAGGGCCCGGTGCCAGGCGACGGCAAACCGCTGCCGGACATCAAGGTGCTTGTCCGTAAGCCCTGGCCTGGCGCGGCGGTGGAGAAGGTGCCACCTACGACCCGCTCGGAGGAGGCACTGTCCTACGTTGTCCGGAGCCATGATGTTCGAGGCAAATTCGATCCTGTAAAGGCTGAGCAATTGAAGGTCAAGAAAGGCCAGGATTATGGCGTTTTAGCTAGTGGAAGGAGTGTACAATCTGAGGATGGCAAGACAATCACACCTGATATGGTCTTGGGTCCGACTCGTGTTGGAAAAGGCATGGCCGTTATCGACTTACCTGCGCCAGAGTACGTCGACAATCTGGTCAATCGACCCGAGTGGAATTCACCTTCCGTAACGACAGGGCTGGAAGCCTTCCTTTGGATCTTGGGGCCTGGCGTCGGAGAGCACCCCAAACTTCGTGAGTTTGTCGCGAGGATGTCGCATTGCAAGCACACAGTTTCCAGCACGGACTACTGTCCAAACTATCTGGCACTGCCCAGCGTCGCGGCCTCGGCAATTCGGCTGGCTCGGTTGCAAGGAGATAGCTTCCCTATTCCTGTCCATGATAATGTAACGCTCCCACAACCCGGCACTCGGACAGCCGGGTCGGAAACTGCAAAGGAAGCAGTCCGCACCTCACCATTTGAGCCAGCGAAGCCGGGGCTGATCATCGATATGGAACCAAAGTTTGGATTCAACTATTCTGAGGTAACTCCGCTTCTAAATCCGGCCAAAACGTTGCAGAATATGCCTCGCTCGGTTGAAAAGCGAGTGTCGACCATCCGACGTCGAATTGGAAAGGAGAAGTTTTCGAAGAACTTGAAAGAGTTCCACAAGGATCTTCCAGGGGCCGATGCTGAAATCATCACTCTTGGGACGGGGTCGTCTGTCCCGTCAAAGTATCGCAATGTCTCTGCTACTCTGATCCATGTGCCGGGCCAGGGCTACTACCTGTTAGATTGCGGCGAGAACACGCTTGGCCAGATGAAGCGTGTCTTTGAACCTGAAAAATTGCGAGAAGTGCTACAGAATCTCCGGATGATTTGGATCAGTCACCTGCACGCTGATCATCACCTTGGAACAGCTTCTGTTATCAAGGCCTGGTATCGGGAGAACTACGGTGGACAACAGTCTCCATCATCTACAGACTACATCGAGATGGACATGGCCAAGATCCTACAGGAGAAGCGGCTGTTTGTTGTGTCTGAGCAGATGATGGTCGGCTGGCTCGAGGAGTATGCATCTGTCGAGGACTTTGGATTCCAAAAGTTGGTGCCCTTGGCTGCGAATGCGCCCAATATACCATCTGGGGACTTGACGTCTACATTCGTATATCGCCACGTCCGCGGCGACGGCACCTACCCCGGCCATGAAACCGAAGACGGTGCACCAGCGACGACAACTCTCAGCTTCTCCGACAAGTCATCCCCGCTCACAGCGCTCCTCCGCTCGGCAACAGGCCTTTCCGATCTTCTGACAACTAGAGTGCACCACTGCCGTGGTGCCATGGCAGTGTCTCTCGTGTTTCCGGACGGCTTCAAAGTTTCGTTTTCTGGTGACTGTAGACCATCCGCAAGCTTCGCCGCCATCGGCCATGGATCGACCGTTCTGATCCACGAAGCCACGTTCCAAGACGACATGCAAGGGTCAGCCATCGCCAAGAAACACTCTACCACAGCCGAAGCCCTCGAAGTCGGTCGTCAAATGAACGCCCGCACCATCGTGCTCACGCATTTCAGCCAGCGATACCAAAAGGTCGCCAAAGTCGATCATCAACAAAAGGAGACTTCGACTTCCAAGCGCGACGGAAAGTCCGCCGCGGTCGTCGCCCACAGCCAGCCTGATATCCCCATTGACGACGAACTAGAAGACGCATCCCGCCTACAAGATCCAACAGCTACCACGCCCGCGGACGAGATCAAAATCACCAAAGTCTCAAGTTCCAGTGATACGGCCTCTCTCGTCAAACAGATGACGGCCCCCGTCACTGTGGCATACGACTACATGCGCCTCCGCGTCAAGGACATCCCTGTTTCTCAGGCGTATGCGCCTGCCGTAGAGAAGCTCTTCTACATCATGGAGAAGACTGCTGAGGAGGAGGCTGAGAGGAATAGACAGAAAGCTGAGATGGAGAAGCAGGCTGCTGCTGAAAAGAAGGCTAAGAAAAATAAGAAGAAACAACCTGCTGCTGCTGCTGCTGCTGCTCCAGCCGAAGGTCCTGATATGGTTGTAGAAGCGGAGGGGAAGAAAGCGGTACATTCTGCGTGGAGTGCGAGCGAAAGTGAGAGTGGGTGGAGTACGAGTGAGGATGAGACGATTGAGCGCTGAAATCGGCAGCGAGGCGCAGAAGACGAAATCTTGGATAATCTATAGACTCTATGCGTTCACTGGTTGGCAGTTGCGGTATGGAAAAGGATGGTTGATGTGCCAGCTGGACTAGAAAGTGGGTATATACGTGCATATATGTAGAAAATTGTCCTACCTAATGAAACATACGGTGTATACTAAAAACTTTCTTTTGTATGTCTATACATTGGACATACTTTTGACTTCTCGTCTGACATCAACGATCAGCAAGCCATATCATATAGAGCTAACCGAACCTGGAAGAGTGAGGGCTTAGGGCTCGGGAAGGACAACGGCTTAGTCATCCCCCACTCGAATTTCGCACTTGGACTTCCCAAACTTCTCGCCGTCGCTTGAAGCCTTGCTTTCTCTCCTCGAACATCCACCCAACAGACAAAATGGTGAGTGTCGACTATGCATCTGCGTGACTTCAATATGGGTTATTAACTGATATTTTTTCTTCCACGACAGGCTCCCGCAGCATCCACCGGTGGCAAGAAGCAGAAGAAGAAGTGGTCCAAGGGCAAGGGTACGCAAAAAATCTCACCGTTCAATCTCTCCCCATTATCAATCATCACCGACCGGTGCAATGCAACCATTCCAAACCTTTCACACCGTCGAAAGATAAAAAAAGGGGGGGAAACGAACATCAGAGGGGAAAGGGAAGGAAGGAGTTGCAACTCGGACATTTTCATGATGCAAACCACAAACATGGAGTACGGAGGATGATAGCTGACTCGTTATTTCTTTGATAACGTATAGTTAAGGACAAGGCCAACCACGCCGTCGTCCTTGACAAGACCACTTCCGAGAAGCTCTACAAGGATGTCCAGTCCTACCGCCTCATCACCGTCGCCACCCTTGTCGACCGTCTGAAGATCAACGGCAGCTTGGCCCGTAAGGCCCTGGAGGATCTTGAGGAGAAGGGTCAGATCAAGAAGGTCGTCGGTCACTCTAAGATGAACATCTACAGTATGTCACCTTTTTTTTGTTCTTGGCTCTCGGCCTTGGAATATAGCGAACCGGGCTCGCTTTAAGTTTACAGAATTGCTAACGTTGTCACCTTTCTTTCTTTCTTTCCCTTCAGCCCGTGCCGTCACCGCCGAGTAAATCGTTTTCTCTTTCGATTAAGAATTTTCTCGCGGTTTCTTTTCCTTTTTTTGCAACGAACGATATCTTTCGAAAATCTGGGAAGTCTGGCTGGGCGAATTGATGTATAGTGTGGCTCGATAGACCGAGCTCGCATGTGTGAACGAGTCGCGCTACTTGAATGGAATGTTAGGTAGAACGAGACTTGAATTGAACACCATTCTGATCCAACGGCTTTTCCTCGACCTGAAATGTAGACGACCTTGCTGATCTCGGGATCTATGTACGGGACTATTCCAGCTTCATGTGTGAAATTGAACGCTGCAAAAAATAAATAAAACTCATATGTAGCCAGCCATCATTAAAATCTAGACATATAACACTAATTCCCAGGCTTCCCAATCTTGCCAGTCTTCGCTTCCTCCATCTGCCCTCTCTTCGGCCGCTGGTCCAAAGCAGCCTTACACAGCTTCCTCTTCTCCTTCTTCATGTTCTCCCTCTCCTCATCGCTCATAACCACCTTCCCCACCTCGAAATACTTCTTATGAT
The DNA here is from genome assembly GCA_000787455.1 of Evansstolkia leycettana. Taxonomy (NCBI): domain Eukaryota; kingdom Fungi; phylum Ascomycota; class Eurotiomycetes; order Eurotiales; family Aspergillaceae; genus Evansstolkia; species Evansstolkia leycettana. The sequence goes on along the minus strand of JSYV01000930.1, from coordinate 18,044 downwards.
TCCGGAAAAAGTTCTCCCAATGCTGCACCTGCCTCCGCACCTGCGCCTTGGCATGCCTTCTCTCCTGCTCCCGCCGGATCTTCCGCTCCCCGCTCGTCAACTTCCGTTCTGCTTCGGACTCGGGATCGTCGTCGACGGGCATATACATCTCCTCGACACCGCTCAGGTCGGGCGTCAGATCTTCCTGGAAACACCCCGTGACGAAGGCGCGGGTGGCGTCTCGGCCGGTGAAGAAGTTGTACGATCCGCCAGGCCCGTAGGTCAGGCGGTTGGCGGAGACGTCGAAGATGGTGCCGTTCACGGCTAAGAGAATTGGGAGATTCGGATCCGTGCCGTTGTAGAGGGAGAGTTGGGCGGGTGTGAGGAGGAGAGGGCCGCGCTAGTCAATCATCATCATCAGTCCAATCAGTCCTACATACACATAAAGGAATGACGAAAAAAAAGATTGTATGTTTGCATCGAGAATATTGTCGGGGCCAGCCCCATGTGCACATACCAGATATCGCATCAAAACAGGCCATTTCGTGAACCAAGGCCGATACCCCCACAGCAGCGACTCCGACGAGGTCATGTAATATGAAAGACCGCATGAAGCGATCACCAGCGTGACCAGCACGCGGATGATATCCAGGACACTGATGCCGTGGCGGTTGCCATTGTCGTCGTCCCTGGAACTCTTGCGCTGTCTCTGTTTCTGTTTCCCGCTGGCTTCTGCGGCGCCGGTCTCCGACTCGGACGTCTTGGGATTCTGTCTCTGCCGAAGTTCTGCCATCCTGGTATATATTGCAGAATTGCTGACGGCTTAACGAGAGATCAATTTTATCACGAGTACTGCATGGACGGAGGAAGCAGATTCTACGTGAGATGCCAGCTTGGCCCGTTGCCCATTAGTGGATTACTGCAGTACAAGTGACATGACATCTCTCTGGTGGTCGAAGTTCTCCACTTTTCTCTTGATGATCACGGATCACGGTCCGTTACTATACTGTCAAGGCCATCGGGTCCGATAGCCTTCTTATTACTATTTACTACTTTTACCAATTAATATTCCGCGAAACACAAGAGAAATATTTCCATTTGAGAGAACTGCAATACTTGGACAAATTGGAACGGTTGAAGTACGTTCTACCACAAGCGAAGAAAAGAAAAAAAAAAAGAGTACCAGAAAATTTCCTGGAATGCAAGAAAACTTCATATATCTTGTTTCTGAGCATTTAACACGTTTGGAATCGCTGGAGAATACTCGATTCGGACTCGCCGGAGACGAAATCCATCCAACATAACCAAAGTCCATATATATATTGACGGACAAATAGATTGCCACCTCGTCGAGACCGCTTGCGTTGCACCTTGGGAATATAAATTAGAGAGATAGGATCTTTCCATAAATTAGTCAAAAGAAAAAAATCCAACTCGAAAAGAAAAACTCAATGCCTGAAATGCAAAGACGTTATTCCAGAACGAAGTCAGACATCCAAGGAAGTACATTGCGCACAGAGCACGTCTAAGATGGGTTCTTGTCGACGGCTAGCGTGGAAACTGCGAATGTAGGAAAGGTTTTCATCATAAGGGTGGATAGAGAGAGAAAGCAGAGACAGAGCTGAGTGGAAGAAGTAGAGTTTTTTTCATGCTGGTAACTCACCTATTACCACTATTATCCAGGTCGTGGTGGGCTAGATAAAGCAATTAGTCTGCTCATCATCAGGTCAAGGCATTGTGATCTCAAGTTTTCACCGGAAATGACGACAGAGAGTGTGGAATCTTGGATGGATGAAGAAGAGAAAGAAAAGAAAGGACGAGGCAAAGAGAAACAGAGAAATTATTCCTGCAGCTGGTCCAAGCTCCTCGCTGGATGTGGGGCCTATCGCTGCCTGAGGTTCCCCATCTATACCGACAAATTGATATACGAGAGTAAAGACAAGAATAGATATCATCATCAATGGCCATACGGTTCGAGAAGACATAAAAGTACAGTGTATGACCTAGAAATCCGGAATCTCCATTTTCGGTACCATTCAGCGCCAGTGCTCCCCCCGAGATCGTCATGGTACACAAGCATGCCGCAAATTTGATTCATTTCACTTGCTTGGCCCCTGCTCTTCCTGTTCCTGTTCCCAACTGCGAGAGAATACCTCGTTGAGAGCATTTTGGAACGTACGACAATTCATGTCAATCAATCCCTTTTTCTCCTTGGCTGCGGGGTTCCGAATCACTGAAACGAGGCACAGATATCTTTATGGGTCAGCATATACCACAAGTTTAGCTGTAAAGGAGCAGGAGAGCATACTTGTTCATTTCCATCAAATGGATCATAGTCTCGTCGTGTAGGATCACATGGCTCTCCGCCTCCTGCATTTGCTCTCCCTTGGGTTTGCGGTCTGGATGATCCCAAGAGTAGAGTTCTGAGATATCCACGATGACGTCGATGTAGTCGGAGCACATCTCGTAGCAGGCCATATCAATGGGACGAGTGTCAGAAGCAATGTAGATCTTGCTGAGCACGTCGAAAAGGTACGTCTTCTCAAACCCGCAGTTGTTGGCAAGGGTATTGATCAAATTCTCGAGGGTGGAAAGGTTGGGAATGAGTTTCTGAATGACTTTGCTGAAGGCCTCGAATACAGAGTAGTCGTAGATAGAAGTGAGATAGTAGTGGACCGGCGCATTCTCGTAACCAGCATCGCTGAGTTCGTCGGAGATGCGCTGGACGATATCCTGGAATGTGTCCGTACGATATTCTTCCGACAGTGCGTCCACTTTGTGAATGAACACCTCAATATTGATGTTGGGGTAGTACTGCTGGACGGTCAAGATTGTCCGGTTCAAACGAGCCACCGCATCCAGGTAATCGTCCTGAGCGTCAATGACCCAGACCAGAGCACCCAGGCTACCGAAGATGTCCTCAAGGTCAAAGGATGGCTCAAGGTACTCTAGCTGACCCGGAAAGTCCCAAACTTGGAAGTCCATAAACGAGCTAGGAGGCGAGATTCAGCACAGATATAACATGACCATCGTTTCTGTACTCACTGTATGGAGTCCTTTTGGATACGTGTCGTGGATTCGAGGAACAGGGTTTCATTAGGGGGCATCTTGTGAAAGACGACGCTCGCGATAGAAGACTTGCCACTCCTGTGCGCTGTTAGTACTACACCATCCAAGCCATATACGGACAAGATCGATGGCAGCTCACCGACGAAGTCCCATCAGCAGGAGGCGCGGCTTGGCATCGTGGGCCTTGTTGCCGGATAGCTGACCCGGTTTGCCCTGTGCTGGCTGTGTCACGGATTGGCCTGCGCTCTGTAAAACGTTTTCAAGGCTTAGCTGTGCGCTCGTCCTAAATTGTGGTGGCCATCCACGCAACATCGTGCTTCTGTGAAAGTATGACGTCCAGACTCGAGAAAAGTGATTCAAAGCCTGCGACGCAGGGGCATGGACATGCTAGGACAAAAAAGTCGACAAGAGCAAGAAGGGGTGTTCACATGGAAAGGTTCTCTGGTAGACAACAGAAATATCGAATAGAAATCGTCTCAGCAGCTTATAAGACGGGACATTGTAGGTACTCGAAACCAGCTTCCCGTGCTGCACAACAGTGGGAAGATGCCAATATTGGACGGAAGCCGCTGTAAACATAGCAAGTGCAGACCAAAATGCAGGCTTATTCACTCGAGGCGAGAAGACTCAGTGCTCCTGCTAGGTGCGGTGTGCACCGCATCAGGTGGTTCTGAAACGGGAAGGTTGATTCACTTGCATGATAGGAAAGCCAGGCAGTGTGCACGGACAACATAGAGGTATAAGATAAGATCATTCACGGAGAAACCTTCAATGGGAATCAGGGGACAAAGAGGTGGCCCAGATCTGTACAAAACCATTTAACGGAGGGCGCTGATATTCCAGCACAAGACCCCACATGGCGTGATAGATGAAGAGAAACAAGTAGCCAACAGCAGTAACAGATTTTGTCAGCCATGATTGAATTCCTGGGGCGCGCGCCTCGAGTACGAGTATGCCCTCTTTGGATTTTTCAGGAGCGCGAAAAAAAGGAAACACAAAGCAAGGTTCACAATTTCCTTACCTCCATGAAGCCAGCCGTACTCGAGGTATCTTCCAACAGCACCTCAACACAAGCCCGCGCTTCCTAGATAGAATCGGCAGTCTGCCGCTAGTCGATGATCAAAGATCGTCAACAACAGAACCCCGGTAGAGGTAAGTGTAGCAGACTCACAGACGCTGTGACTCCACGGAAAGACCCGAGATCAGGGGCAGAAGGACTCGAAAGAAGAGGATATGTATGCGACAACCAGACTGGCACGATTCGATGTAGATCGAGGAACCAGATAAGTTGCGTCGAGGTTTGTATTGGGGATACTCGCTTTCACTGTGGTACACAATCGGCGAACTGCAGTTGTTCAAGGAACAAAATTCACAGATCAGAAAGTGATGGTGTAATGAATCCACATAAGCCAAGACAAAAGATCCCGATATCCAGCAAGGGCTTAGTAGAAATGCATGCGACCAGCTAATGTCCGAAGATAGTAGAATTGAGGAAGCTGGGTGAAGTATCTTCAAGAATCAAGGTAAGTATTCGCGGGGTAGTAGTAGTTGAGGATGCCGCGAAAATCAAGGGTAATCGTTGCAAGTCTCGACTTTCGGGAGTCAATGTTCCAGAATTCCTTCCCAGAAGACGGTGGCTCTAAGGCCCTAGTGAGCAACAAGCAGTAAGGCTGCAACGATGTGTATGAGAACGTTCATTGACAAGAGATAATATTAAATCGGGTGGACGGCGGTGATTTGACTCCCGCTGGCTTGGCGAGTGGAAATGGCTTATCTCCAGGGTCCCTAAATCTTGGACTCTGGAGTACCCCTTCTGGATGATTCGGACTGTTTGCATCTGTCCATGATACTCTGTATATCCCAGAAGATGAGTTATGATTCTACAGTCAACTTTCAACTCCGACATGAGCACGTGTTTCACCGCACTCCTGATTTCTCTGGCAAAAACAGGCACCAAACATTTGATTCCTTTGGCCATGATCATGGGTGTACGCAATTCAATTCAAAGCTAGAATAAATCTTGGAATAGACTACTAGGAGGTAGTACTGGAGGTTGCGGTATCCCAATAGTAATCACGATGATCACAGATGGGGTAGTTCACTGCTAACCTCATCTCTAACATGGGTGTACTAATCTCGATCTTGATCTCCTACTCCTGTCGCCACCCCCCCTCCCAAGTTTCATCCACCCATTCAACTCAGAGGCCAAAGTCGCCTTGGACCCAGAACTTGATCATACATTTGGACTAGGCCATCTATCATATCGATTGCTCATGCTAAGCAATATGGAGCAAATACCCGATAGGCTGACAACCGCGTTTTGTTAACTTGGTGCTGCGACAACCTGCTACTGAGCTCTGCAGCTGACTCGGCATGCATACTGTTACCTGCGCCCATCCTCCCTCTCCAAGTACAAGCATCCAGGACAAGAATCCTGGGCTCTCGTCACCGGTGCCACTGGGGGGATCGGATTCGGGTTCGCTCAGGAGCTCTGCAGCCGTGGGTTCAACGTCTTCCTGCACGGTCGGAACCGCGAGAAATTGCTACAAAGACAGGAAGAACTCCAGGCGCAATTTCCTCGTGTGAAGACAAGGATCATCGTGTATGACGTTGTAAATCTATCGGACGACATTGACCAGATCGCTGACGAAGTTGGTGATGCACACCTCACAGTGCTGATCAACAATGTCGGCGGAGACGGGCTGGGGTTCCCGTCACTTGCGGATATGGATTACGAGCATGTCAACACAATTATTACTCTCAACGCGTCCTTCATGAGTCAGGTCACTCGAGTTCTTCTTCCCATTCTCAAGAAGAATGGCCCGTCCCTCGTTATCAATGTATCATCGGCTGCCTCGTACGGTATGCCGTTGTTGAGCGTGTATACTGGTTCCAAGGGGTTTGTTGACTCCTTCACCAAGGCAGTGCAAGCAGAGTTAAAGGTGGAGAAGGCAGGCGTTGAAGTTCTGGCACTGCGCGTCGGCCAAGTGCAGAGCCAGGGGAATGATGTCGAGACATCTTTGTTCACGCCCACCTCGAGAGTGATGGCCAGCGCAGGCTTGAACCGGGTCGGATGTGGTAGGCCGTTGGTTTGGGGTTACTGGCCGCATGCCCTCAAGGGGTTGATTTTCGATGTACTACCCAGAAACCTCGTGGTGTCTTTGATCGCCCAGCAACTTGCTTCTATGAAACGTGCTGCCGAAATGAAGCGGAAGCAAAAGTGAAGATGATGGGGCATTTGGAAGAAAGCAATGCGATTTATCCTGGGTCTCTGCTGTACATATTTTGCAGTGTCCAATGATGAAGAGACTGAAATTGGTACTGTATTTTCTAGACCAAACCTCAATTACGTATCAGCTTCTGGTGCGCCAGTAGTTAGGAGAGAACTCAGATTTTACGTAGATGATAATAATCAAGGGATGCTGAAAACAGCGTGCTTTCACCGAGGCAATTGATTGATTGGCAACTATTGATATGGATAGTCTCACCGCCTCGCGTCATATCAACGACCCCGATTCAAACGCCGCTGGCCGAGTCCAATAACCCATCGATCTCGGTTGCAAAGCGAATTGCTCGCTGAATCCTCAGGGCCTGCGAGCCGCTGCCAATTGATATCTTTATCCTCAGTTCTGGCTCATTAGTCTAGTTTGCTGCAATGACGACCCTCATTCCCCGCGAGCCTTATACCCGGGAGGAGCTCGAGCAGCTCTATCCAAAGGGACTGAAGCTTCAACTGGTTCAAGTGGTACATTCAATCGCATCAATTGGCTAATATGCTTGCTAATTTAGATTGCATACGTAGTTCCTTCGTCATGGTACAATACCTAGCTTTTGTACTCGATCTTGCTTAACACGAGACTGACGTCCATCAGGTGAGCGAACACCAGTGTCCTCGCGATTCCAAAACGTATGGAACATGCATTCGGTTTGTATACCATTTACCATGACCGCATAGCTAATATACGATGAAGACAGGCCTTTCTCCATGTAAATGTCCCTCAACTCCGCGCGCGTACTTCCCTCAATCGTCATCAGTCCCAAGACTAATCACTTCTCCCTCAAGATTGGCCTTACTGCAATGTAGCACGTCGGATGGTTCAGATGGCGGCTAGCAGGCAGGATCTTGCATCCTGGGACAACTTTCAATGGCGACGCAAGATGGAGGCATTTGGTCCAGAGGATGAATCGGTCGTCGCCGTGGGTCCTGGAGGAGAAATGGAGGGTATATGGTGAGGACAGACACAGCTCGGATACGGTTTTCGTGCTTTTTGGATTGACGAATCGTTTTTCTTAGCCAAAATGGCGAATTGACAGATAGAGGACGGGAAACCACCTATGCCCTGGGCCAGCGATTAAGACACCTCTACGTCGACCAGCTGGGGTTCATGCCCAAGATCAAATCCGACACTGAAGATATGTACCTCCGAACCACTCCGATCCCGCGTGCGCTCGAGTCTCTTCAACAAGTGTTCTGGGGCATGTATCCTCCCAGTGCGCGTACGGCCAATTTCCCTCCTCCTGTTATAGTCGGGCGGTCTGTTTCTGAAGAGACTCTTTTCCCGAACGAGGGAGGCTGTCGTCGTCTTAGACAGTTGGCTAGACTATTTGCGCAGCGTGCAGCGGACAGATGTATGTTCCCTACCATAAGGCAAAATGCTGGGAGGAACCTGATAAATTGACTGATTCTCAGGGAACAACACCGAAGAGATGGACTACCTGAACAGTCTCTGGTCGAAATGGATGCCGGAATCCTCCAACAGAGTGGCCGTTGACTCCCACCCGCGTCTTTCCGGCATCATGGACACAATCAACGCCTCGGACGCCCACGGGCCCGCTACCCGCCTCCCCTCCGAATTCTATGACAAAAAGGCCAGGGAAATCGTGGACATGATCGCCGTGGAGGAATGGTTCGCCGGGTATCAGGAGAGCAACGAATACCGGCGTCTCGGAATCGGGGCCCTCATGGGCGACGTCGTCGACCGCATGGTGAGCGCCGCCGTCGGGGGAGGCTGGCGCAGCAATACCACCGCCGCGGGGAACCCGAACGGTCCCGGCAAGGCGATCAAGATGGCTCTCAGCGGCTGCCACGATACCACATTGGCAGCCATTCTGGCGAGCGTGGGCGCGTTCAAGGGGGAGAAGTGGCCTCCCTTCACGTCTTCGGTGGCCATTGAGATGTTCTCGAAAGAGGAAGAGCTCGGCCGGTCCTCAGATCCCGCCTCCTCCTCCTCCTTGTCGTCGTCCTTGAAACAAGAACAGTCCTCTGGCTTCCTCTCGTATCTAATGGGTGGTTCAAAGTCCGCGCCCGGAGCAACGACGACAAGCGTACGGGCACCATCCGAAACAGCCCGGGTCCATCTCTCTTCCCTTCCTCCTTCTGCAAGGAAATCTCTACAGCAGCATTACGTCCGCATCCGGTTCAACGATCGGCCGGTTCGGATCCCAGGATGTGCCGCCAAGCCAGAGAATCATTTGCCGGGAAACGATACGTTCTGTACACTGGATGCTTTCAAGGAGATCGTGGACAAGTTCACACCGAAGAACTGGCAGGAAGAGTGTGTACAGAACATCGGAGAAGGCCTTTTCGGGAAGAATGATGTAGAAAAAGTGCAGGCTGGTTTTTAGATATAGAGTAGGCAAGTCTGGCTGGTTGCCCGGTTTGGAGCAGCATCAGAGTTTCTTTGAATGTAGTAATTATTATTAGTTGGTTAGATGACAATATTTATAAAGATGAGGTCATTTGAGTTCGTAGAATGGAAAATTGAAGTAGCGTTAGAAATGCTCATTGATATGATACAATGCCGGGAAGGTGTGGTCCAATTCTGTCACAGTTCACAATCGAGTAAATATCATGCCCAAGGTTGTGGTCTCAATCTCGACATTGATTTGATCTCAGATCGCAGGGATGCCAATTTCCATGAACATGATAATGATCAGAAAGAGCCAGCTACCTGCCCATGCTTCCGACAAAGCCGCCCGCATGTACTTTGCCATTGACAGAATAAACAACATCAAATTGCGAGATACCGTCCTGGAAAGAGATACGCCCAAGCACGTAGTCATCAGATGATCCAATCCAGAACATCGGTGTGTCGCTATTTCTGGACGAGACCCATCGTACATCATATCTGCCACTTTCGTTTCTCGGTATTGGAACTCGTACAATAACTGGTTCGCTGTGCGGTGACCAGTGACGGACAACAGGAACAGCGCTATTGACAGTGGTGACGAGCAATTCTGTTTTCCATGGATGCCACACGGCTTGTCTGACATGGTTTTCATGAATAACAGCTGTTGTCAGTCTTGGTGTTGCCTCAAGCGACCATATCCAGACAATATGTGGTCGTAAGAGATCAACGGTTGCCAGGAACTTGCCATCCGGGCTGAATGCCATGATTGATACACCGCGAGGTTGCCCAGATGGCTCTCCAATAGCACTAAACGCCGATGCATCTGATAGTTCCACGTATTCAAGATTCGCAGCTGCTGTTGCACCAGATTCGCGCCAGACACTCGGAGCGTGTTGATCAACTTGGTAAATATGAGATAGCGATATCGAGCATGAGAACTGAATACTGTCAATATTGAAAAAAATGAGAGACCCGCCAGGGACGTTGCTTACCGTTCTGCAATTCAGAAGGTCAATGTTGCCATCGACCTTTCCCACAGCTAGGAATTCCGAGGTAACCATTCGACCAGCGACAGGGCTCCATTCGATACATTTCACTCCAAGGTCAAACGTGCTATCATGTTCCGGTGGCCCAGTGTAGGTTCTGAAAAGCTGCCCATCGGCAGTATAAATCAAGACTTTGGTGCCTGCACTCGCTGTATCCCATACAGCGATCCACTTCCCATCGGCGCTCCATTTCAGCCCCTGAGCATCCACAGTAGGTAGAACTGCTCGATTAATCAGCTCGTAAGAGCGGAACTCGTGAAGTGTCAGAATATCAGATACCTCCGGCTTCAGGAGAATCGCCAATTGTTTCGTTTTCGGTCTGTATCCGTAGCCGTTGTTATGAGAGAATTTTGGCGACTTGATGATCTGACTGCGGCCGCTATCCAACGCAAAGATAGTCACTTTGGTGTGCCATGCATGGAAGAAGATGACCTCGTTGTCATCGCCACCAAAATCAACGCTCAGCGCCCCAGGCTCAACGCTATCAATGTCAGCATATAACTGCAGCGGATGCAGCTGCCAGACTGAAATGCGAGTATCACTCGCACAGAGCAACCGTCGCTCGGAAACTCCCTCATCTTCGGTGGCCTGTTCCGATGCTAGATCAGCGACATCTCTTCTTGCGAATTTCAAGGTTCTCGTTGCAGACTGCAAATTTTCTTTGCTTTTGGCAACTTGCGGTTCCCTGGAACTCGCGCTCGAATGAATGATGAGATCTTTGCCGCTCAATTGCGCGGCATACTCTCCGTCATCCGACAAGAAAATCGCCGACGACACTATGGGTCTGGTCAGTATGCAGCTAAACCTCATATTAGACCTTTTCAGGTATTTACCACCAATAGAGTCCATTGGTTCTCTTTGCTCAGAGCGGTATGTGCAGGCCAATGATTTTGGTGAGGACGAGATGGCAAAGATGCGGGAAAATCGCGCGTTTCCACCTGTCTAGCCCATGCAGACCTTAAGACTCTAGCTCGCTAGTCATGATTGTGCTGATTCTCAACTTCTTTTCGAACGGTCCTCAAGTTCTCCTTGCCCCTTTGTTTGTGATTATTGACAATGCCAAGCCAAGCTTTCTATTGCTTATAACTTATAATGACATCGTGGTGTAGCAATGGAAGGCCTTTTTAGGCGAGCTCTACACCCCTAATATCAATCAAAGCTGAATCTTCAGTTCAAAGCCTTCTCAGGTGCGCCTATGAATCCGACAGGTGTATGAACTTTCGGAGAGCGTGTTTGTATCATTTCAATTGATGGTGAAGCTGTGGTATTACCAAAGTCTGTGGGGGCTTGATAAGATAAGATGGAATATCATTTTTCCATTCCGAGATAAAGCGGCTTCGCGGTTTTTATACTGTAAAAAAAAAGTCGCCCGCATCTCCGCATAGATCGGATTGAGATGTGAAGTCGATTGCTGGTCAACACCACACTCTTTCCTCAAGATCGGCAAAATTGGGCCTGTTCGACTGTTTGCCCCTTTTTTGGGGCGCATTCTTCCCAATTTCAAGCGCTTTTCATCAGCAGCAATGGCTGTTCCGGAGATCCAACAGAGCGCCGAGCCGCAGAATGCGCAGGAGAGCCTGAAGCAAGAGCCACGGAAGAAGCTCCTGGGGAGGGAGTTCTACAAGAGTCTGGGTAGTCCGAAGTATATTGTGGCGCCTATGGTTGATCGCTCCGAATTTGTAATTCATACCCTCCTTCTGTGGATGAAATCTTGGGTACTGACTGTTTGACAGGCATGGCGCATGCTTACTCGTTCTTTCATGCCCTCCGACGACCCTAAACCTATCCTTGCCTACTCTCCCATGTACCATGCACGATTATTTCGCGAGCACGCCAGCGTCCGCGCCCAACATTTCCAGCCGACTCGTGCTGCGCTTGGCGGTAAAGATGAGGACCTCTATCTCGACGGCAATCCCTCTATAGACCGCCCTCTCTTCGTGCAATTCTGTGCGAACGATCCGGACGATCTTTTGGAAGCCGCGCGACATGTGGCTCCGTACTGTGATGCTGTTGACCTGAATCTTGGTTGTCCCCAAGGCATCGCAAGGAAAGGTCACTACGGAGCATTCCTCCAGGAAGATTGGGATTTGATCTATAGGCTTATCAATCGACTGCACAACGAACTGCCGATTCCCGTCACCGCTAAGTTTCGTATTCTGGAGTCAAAAGAGAAGACATTGGAGTACGCAAAAATGATATTATCTGCTGGGGCAAGCATAATCACCGTCCACGGGCGGACGAGAGAACAGAAGGGACACAATACAGGCCTGGCCGATTGGAGCTATATCCGGTACCTTCGGGATAACCTGCCTCCGGAGACTGTCATCTTTGCCAATGGCAACAACTTAAACCACGATGACCTTGAACGCTGCCTCGAAGCGACCGGCGCTGACGGGGTGATGAGTGCCGAGGGAAATCTGTCCGACCCGACCATCTTCAGCAGGCCGCCACCAGTCGGAAATGAGGGAAGAGAGTATTGGCGGGGCAGGAACAGAAAGGGTGGGTACCGGGTAGATGCAGTCTTCCGCCGATACTTGGACATTGTCTACAAGTATGTCCTGGAAGTGCCGGCCCCCGAGAGAAAGCCGCTTTACCTACCATCAGACCCTGTGGAAGAGGAAGATAAGTCCAAGTTAGATAACCTGGCTGAGAATGAAGCCGAGGAGGGTCCACCAAGAAAGAAACAAAAACGCGATAGATCAAAGCGACCAGTTTCTCCCAGTCTCGGCGCGATGCAGGGACATCTTTTCCAACTTTTGCGGCCTATGGTATCGAAACATACGAACGTTCGAGATGCGCTCGCGCGGGCACGACCGGGAGATCTTCCAGCCTTTGAGCACGTTCTATCTCTCGTTGAGCAAGCTGTCAAGGAGGGTCTCCAAGAATATGGGCAACATCCTGAACAGTTCGACGAATCGCCTGATGCAGATACTCTCGCAGGATCGAAGGCCACAATTGCAGAGTACGGTCGTCCATGGTGGGTTTGCCAACCACACATACGCCCCTTGCCTGGAGAAGCGATGGAGAACGGAGCTTTGCGGCCGAAGAAAAAAGAGCTCGCTAAAGAAGAAGAAAAATCCATCGAATCTGTTACACCCGATGTGACGAATGTTTCCGAATCCGAATCATCTGCCACTCCACTCAACGACTCAACGAGTCCTTCAGCTGCAGCAACACCAGATCGCCTCGTTAGTGGCTGAGTCTCATCTCTATATGATTCACTTCAATTGCATTAGTTTCCTGGGGGTTTAGCGTTGTTTGTTCAGGAATGAGATTGTCTTGCGCATTTGATATCGAGACATGAGACTCATCGCATGCGTTGTGGAAGGTTGAATATCATGCAGCCCTTCAATGTATATTCATACTTCTTCTTCACCGAGGAGATGCTTTCATAGCGGGTTATAGAATATAGATACCTAGGTACACCCGGGAGATCAATCTACTTTTCTTACAAAAGATTACTCATTTTACAAAAGCACAAGCAGGTGGCATATATTACATGGTGGGCGCAATAGCATAATGCATGATTGATCAGTATCATGACATATTCAAAGCTCCATCTTTTATCATTCTGATGCTCATACGATATCTCGTATAATTGCGTCTTTGCAGCCTTCGCGTCACTTCAGTCAAATATGCAGCTGTTGAACTGGTCGAGGTTTCATTTCCGAATTGGGAACGGTTCATCATGTACATAATTTACCACCGTTATTTACATAACAACATAATCCGATATGGTGTAGTGGCTAACATCGCTGTCTCTCACACAGCAGCCGGGGGTTCGATTCCCCCTATCGGAGTTGATTCTTTTTCGCTCTTTACCTCCTTCTTTTTATTTCCCCCTGAAATCGAGCAAACTGTCGCTACCTTTTCGACATCCAACTAAGAAGACTACTAAGCCCAAGAATTTGCTGTCATGCCATGGCATGCAAGATCTAGACAGCTCAAATATGGTTCCATGCCATTGAGTCATTCTCACAGACACGATGTCTTGCCGCGCCACTGCTGACTCATTCAACGAGAGCAAAGACCGCCTAGGTATCAACACCAGGCCCTAATTCTTAATAGTCGGGGCAGTGAACCGAGAACGATCCATTCCTTGGTTAGGTGCAAGGAGTACATGAAGGGAAACTGCAACATCAATTGTGCTATGACTGATTCAGACCCTCCTTATGACACATTGTTCATCACAGAAAATGAGACAACAGTGTTCACATTTAACAGGTGGATTCTGGCCAAGCGTCTATAAGTATCGAGCAAAGCTGCGATCAATCGAGATCCGAGCACTTCTTCTTTAGTTAAGGTTATCTCTTTCAATTGATTAGAACAGGATCTGCTCATCATGGCGTCAAATGCTTCCTTGACGACCACCGAACCAGCTGACTCAACCCAACATACGGTTGACGGCTTCGACCACGAGAAGAACGAATCGGACATGGATGCTGTGTCACAACCTCATGCCGACAAGCGCGCCTCGGGGGATTTTCACGCCACAGTTTCTGTGGACGATGAAGAACGCAATAATACCGCTTCGTCACGACAAGATCCCGAATCGACTGAGAACAGGCTACGACCGGCAGCAGGTATATATCTCCAACAGCTCTCGAAGAATGACAAGTCGACGTTTATGTTGACAACCAGAAAACAGATGTTATCAATCGCATCATATGGGATTCGCGATTCGATAGCCCGGACTACATCATAGGTTACGAGGATCGATTCGAAGGACGACTTGAAGCGTCCTGGAAACGAGATTTGACCGATGAGGAGTTTATCCCGCAGCACCGCATCCTCTACATTAAGCGTCGATCGGACCAGGAGAAAGTTTGGGATCGGAGGAGGAGGATCGACAAGATCTTTAAGAGTCGGAATTCTGCCCATAGCTGGCTGGCTTTTCTTAGATGAGGGTGGAAGCGTACCTCTAGTTTGCTTTGTCTTTCCTGTAACCGTTTCATTTTATGATTTCTTGAATCGGCATGGTGATCCAATTTGCAATCAACCATTCAAATTCTGCATTCAGTGTCTTTTCCATGCGCACATATCTAAGCCTAACTCACGAACAGCCCGCTAGAAAATACTGAATGCATAGCTCACTAGAAGGGACAGCAATGCTGAGGACGGTGTTTCCTGCCTGTTTCAGGGAGACCTCCGGAGTCCTCGGTAAATGCCTCCTACCTGAGGTGGTACAGTCCAAAAAAAGCGCTGCTTCTTTCCTAGGAATCGTGGCTTGCTCTTTCGCATGCATCGTTGACCAGGTGTCTGAACAGGCACCAAGGCTTTGAATCTTGATCGTTGTTGAGGAAAGTGAATTGCTGCTGCTCGGGACAGCTCTTCGTCGTCCATCTCTACCCTCGCCCGAGTCAACTTCTCGACGATTCGAAGTATCCACAGAGACGAACCCCAAGTGATTGTAAGTAGGACACATCGTTCGTATGAAATTGGCAAACTAATATATCGAAAGTGAACAATCTCAGACAACCTCTGAAATGGGTCACCCTTTCATGAAAAGAAGGCTTACGTTCTCAACTTCATCTGCACCCAATCCGTCCACGGCGCCACAGCTTCACTCTCCTTCAACTTATCAGGCGTTTCTTGGAATGGAGATCCCGAAGGTGACATTGAAGCAGAAAAAGAATGCCAAGAAAGCTGCGACAATGCCATCCATGTTCTTGGAGGATCAGGACGATGAATACATTCATTCGACCCTGACCCGCGTCCCACCTGCCAAAGCTGAGACCATGATTATTCCACCGAAAAGTGTTGAGAAAGCTGAGACTTGTACCGCCAAAAGTCACTACTTCGAGGAAGCATTCAATACCCGTGGACCATATAATACGCCAAAAGACAGAGTGGGCCAAGACTCTATTGTCGTGGTCGAAGTCAAGACAAATGCAAAGGTACGTGAAGCTCGTCTGTCAACCACAGGCACTTCTTCAGCGTGTTGACAAGGGCTCCAGGTCAAGCAGGACCAATTCCAATTGATCGCGGACATATCTTCTCGCATGGCCCAGATCTATCAGCGGCCCGAAACTTCGACGATGGTCATACTTCAGCAAGAGACGAATCTTCTCTTCGGTCATTCACAGGTTCCTGCATACTTTGTGAAGGTGTTCGCCCTTCCGTGTCTCATAGCGCCCATCACGAATCTCCGAAACACCGCCTTGATCCAGTCGGCCCTTCATGAGTTGCTGCTCATCCCATCTGATCGTGGAGTGATTGTCTATATCCCAGTGCCTGAAGAGAATATGGCTACGAAAGGGGTCACAGCGATGGGTGAGGTCACAGAGCTCGAGCGAAATGCTCAAGCGGAAAACCCAGGATTTCTCAAAAGCATCTCACGCTCAGTGAGCAGGAGACTGAAATCTTCTAGCGGCCAGAGCTCTCCAATATCCACCACCACTAGTTACCCATGGAACAATTCAGCAGAACCGCAAAAGCCAGAATCTGCTATAGAGACGCAAAAGCGAGCAACCGCTACAGAAACGCAAAAGCCAACCAGCGCGACAGAAACGGACACCAAAGATGCAGGCGTTTCGAGCAGCGATGGACAGACCAGACCAATTAAGAAAAGTTTGAGCCTGCGACGCTTTGTTTCTCGTCGGCTTTCAGATCTCGGATCACTCGGTGACATGCATTGAAGTCTGCTCTTCGGCATCCAACTTGGACACTTCCACTATGAACTTTGAGTAGGTATCGTGAACCGATGAATGATCACTTGTAGCCTCGTTTTACAACACCAATCCAACCGAATCTGACCAGCCTTTTTTTTGTATCTCTCTCTCTCTGTCTCTCTTTCGGGGATTGGTCTTTCTGTCGTCATGTTTGTATGTTAAGCTTCCGGTAGTATTAGTGACTCATTTTTGTCTTTGTTCGTTGGATTTGGCGTTGTATGTTATTCCTGACAAGTCCACTCTCTTACCTGAGCCAGAAATAAAATCTGCAAAATGAGTTAACCACTGTCAGAGCACTGGCTATATAAATTCATGAACTTCCAGATTGCATAAGGTTATAGATTGATTAGTATCTGCGATTAGGCAACATCACCTGAAGGACCATTCAACAGAGATACGAGAATACGAGGGAACCCGTCAACTCGAACTTGTCAATTGCAAACTTCAACCATTCTATAGAGCTTGACAGTCCTCCAGATTGTACACCATCCGTTCCCGCCGATATGAACTGCAAGATAAAGGAGATCGGAGGTGACTTGTTCGACGTGCCCGATGGGGCGGCTTTGATTCGTGAGTTGACTCCACAAATGCATTAATGCGAAGCAGCAGCGTAGTCGAAACTGGCTGACATGTTCAGATGCATGCAACACCCAGGGTTCATGGGGAGCAGGAATTGCGTCCGCATTCAAGGCAAAGGTAGTATGATTCTTTCAGCAGTGACAATTTGGTTTTATGGCAATACATCCATACTATGCAGAGAAGTCCTGTTTACCAAGTCCTCCGGTTGCGGGATACTGACGAAGCATTGGTGGATGTCAGTCATAGTCCATACCTAGGTATCTTCCATATAAGCTGCCCCCAGAAACTAAATCACGATTTGCAATAGTACCCTGCTGCGTTCGTGGTGTACCGCTCCCATTGCCAACAATATCTGTCCAACCCTCAATCCAAGACGGCACCATCTGCAGAGGGATCATCTACAACCACCGACAAGCCAAGGAAGCTCCAATTACCTGAGGGCACTGCATTGATCATCCCGCCTCAAGAGAGGGATTACGCGAGGAATGGCAAGAAGCACTGGGTCATATGCCTTTTCACCTCACGGCAATTTGGACGCAACAAGAGCTCTCCCAAAATCATACTGGAAAACACTGCTTTCGCTGTGGCGGATATGAAAGAACAGCTTTCTCGACTTGAGAGTCAGGAAGGTTTGAAGCCAACTGCGCTCTGGTCTTGCCGGTTTAATGCTGGGCTGTTCGGAGTCGATTGGAAGCTTTCGCGTCAAGTCTTGGAGGATGTGGGCGTTGAGGTGACTGTTGTTCGACCTCCGGGTGAGTGATCAGTTTTCCACGGCGATGTGTTCATATCGAACTTCCAAATGATAGCATTGATGTTTAAAATGAGTCGACGATTGGTTGATTTCTGCTGAGTTACTTTGTAAAATAAAGATATACTCCGTAATATACCTGTGGATGCGTAGCCGCGCTAGGCACAATGCAGTATGACGCCCCGGTATCTCCCAATCTAGATCATAGGCATCTACAAGGAGGAATTGATAGAGTGAATAATTACCATAAGTGAATGAACCATGAAAATAATAATAATAATAATAATAATAATAATAATAATAATAATAATAATAATAATAA
>JSYV01000927.1:0-43600 GCA_000787455.1 Evansstolkia leycettana | reverse complement strand
GGGGGGAAACGAACCTTGTAAGGGCACGAGGTGACGAGGTCCGAGGAGCTGAGAAGATCAAGACGGACGTCTGTCATGGGGATATAGAAACGCGTCGGAAGGCCCGTCTCGTACAGCAGCCGGGCCTTTTTCGTATTCGCAACCTCGACGCCATCTATCTCCACACGAATATGCTTCGAAGACGGCAAGATCTGGATCCTCTGGGAACCCACCATGATCAATAACCTCCGTGAGGGAGGAAGGACATGGGAGGAATGATCATACCTTGTACGGATCCTTAGGATGGACGTAGATCCTCTCATCCTCCTCGAACCACGCATCCGCTTTGTCAAACGTCACCTTCACGAGATCCTGGAAATCTCCACTCTGAAACACCGTCACCGCGCCCTTGGCGACGCGATCTCCAACAACGAGGTCGTAGATCTCTTCCGTGTCCTTGGCGCCGGGTCTTGCGTTCTGGAGGTTGTCCAGCGAAACATCCGCTTTGGCGAAGTAGTAGTAGGGATAGTACGGATGCTCCCAGCTGATACGTGAAGGCAACAACCATCAGTTACCCATAGTGTGCAGCAGAAGAGATGGTTCGCAAGAGTCACATTAACATACACAAGCTTGGGCTTCTGTGCGTCGACAACAAACTTGCCGCCGAAGAGGACGCGCACTCTCCTGGCGATATCCTCCGAGTAACCTGAGTAAGGGAACGGCGGAGCCATCATGTAGAAGAGAAGCAGGGTATCTAGCTTTTGTTGATATATTGGCATTGGTGGGTGTTCCTCTTGGTGGTGGATGACGTGAATTTGGAAAGGAATTTGATTTGGGTGACTAATCCCTTCGGCATGAGCTGGTGGAATATTGGGAATTGGATGCTTTCATCCTTAGGATAGCTATATTGAACAAGGCCGCTCCGGAAGAAGAGTGGTTGTTGATTTTATCCAATTGAGGGGCCATTCTTATAGATAGAAAACCAGCGTAGGAAGTATAAGTCGGAAAGGGAGAAATAAGGACCTGTCTGACTCATGCAATATTTAATTAATAAACCCACGATATCTATTATACACAAGAGCATGGATTCTTGATTCTTCATTCCCTGATTCCATCGATTTTCCTCGGGAATCGAAATTTTTGAACGTAAAACTGCAGAAAATTATACGCCGGACCGTGCGATACAAAGAAACCCCCCAAAAGACAACATCACCGCCTCTCACTCAAACCCGGAGGAGGCCCCGCGGGACCAGCTGACGCAGCGCCAGGAGGTGCACTAGCAGGCGGTGGTCCGTATCCCTCCTGGCCGGGACGTCCCGGGGCTGGTGATCCCGCCACGCCGGGACCAGGACTCGGGCTGAAACCAGGTTGTTGGCCGGGAAGCGGCATTGGGGGGAATCCAGGAGCGCCTGGAGGGGGCGCCTGGAAGTTTGGCGGGAAGCCACCTGGTGGAGGAGGGAAGCCCTGGCTACCGGGAGGCATATTGGGAAGAGGTGGTGGAGGAAAGCCGCCTGGGGGAGGGGTTCCTGTGGATGAGGGAGCGAAGGGAGGTGGGAAGGGGAGACCACGGCCGCCGGGGGCTGTCGAAATACTCATTGTTAGCGGACTGGGTTGACAGACATCGGAAAGAGTAGAAGAAGAAAAAAAAGGAGAACTATTGAGGAACCGTGTACACATACGAGGTGCCATTCCCGGCGCACTACTTGGGGCTCCCGGCATCATGCCAAAGGGTGGCGGGGGAAGTTGCCCTGGTCGACCTAAAGTGACGGAAGATGGATTATCAGCATATTGACGCGCGAATAGGGTGCGATTGAAGGCTTACCAGGAAAGCCATATGGTGGTGGAAATGCTCCCGGCGGCGCCATTGCAGGATTCGGTACCGCTTGTCCCTCTGCTGCGTATGAAGACGTGATAGAATCAATCACCGATTGTGCCTTTTCTTGTCCGATCTCTTTTTCCATTAAGTCAGCCAAAGATGGTTCAGCGAGTTGTCTGTCTCGGAGAGAACGTACGTTGATAATATTCCAGCACGTTTCTCAAGTGGTTTCTTCCTGCATTATGCGCCTTGCGCACACTCATCGAGTCGTGCGTAAGGTAAACATCGCAGTAATCACCTATCATCGTGGGTCTCAAGTCAGTATACCCAATCTGATATGCGATATCCAAGCTTTCGTATCAGGACTGGTCTTTCCGCCAGTCTTTTGCGGGATAGGATACGCATGGGACAACGAGCTTCGACTAGTGACGGTGAGGACCTACAGAAGAGTGCAAAGAAGGTCAGTATTGTAGTCCAAGGCACTGGGGATGCATTCACTTATATTTTGGCATCTTGAATCTCTATGAAGTTCCTCAGTACTGGAACCGTTGCAGCGCTCGAAAGCGCGTTGCTGTCGTAATTGACGATGATGCGTGGGTCGCAGATAGATCGAGCGTCACAAGGGAGAGTGTACACAAGTCACTCGAGAACCTTGGTGGAAGAAAGAAGCGAATATATTACTTTCTGTCGCTGTCTTGAAGAATCGCGAGCCAACCTGAAAGCGCATGTAACAAAGGCGGTGTATGGTGGCAGAAAACGAGCTTATCTCTGAATGATGGCCTCAGGCACAGATCTGAAGCTTCAGGTCAAACAGATTTAAACTTCTCGACTGTGTAGAAGTGAACATCTGCTGTGCTATATTATATGCAGAGCTGATTGACATCAGAAGTGACACAGCGAGAGGATTCCCCTGCAGAGTTTGTTTGAATTATCATTCTGTGTTACCTGGCATGTATACCAGCATGTAAACCCAGTCATGTCAGGGACTCGATTCATTCTAATATCTCTGTGTTGACCGCCGGATGTTGCATTACTCGATCGACTTCGCGAGTCATCTAGGAGCAAACAGACATCCACTCGGAATGTCCTTATACTTCAGAGCCTTGGAACAGTTTCAACCTGCGGGACCAAGTTACGACGTTTCAAGAGAAACTCAGATGGAGGTTTTCATTCCAGAGACCCGGTGTGATTGTTTTCGGTCCAACCTCAGAAAGCATTTCAATGCCGGGTCTCTGGTCAGAAGGAAACGGTGCCTGGCGATATATGCTTATCTACATATGCCTCGAGCGTCAAGATGGAACTCAACATGCAATTTCGATAGAGAAGGACGACTGGGCTCGTTGGCGATCAAAGAACCTAGGGAATGATGGAACTATGTACTATGTAGTGTGAGCTTGGTACTTTAGCAGGAAGGACATATCAAATATCAAAACAGCTTTTGCATCTAGCCATTGCGAGGTTGATCCCAGGAGAACATGATATCAGGGAGTCGAAAAGTCACCTCCGTGAAATGAAGTCTGCATTTGCATGACCGCATTAACAGCTGTACAAGAGTCTAAGTAAGATCTACACACGACTCGTGGCTATTGCCGACTCTTCTCAAACACATACATGGCATTGAGTTGAGCGCTCTCGATTAGATTTGTTCATCAAGGTTAAACCTTGAGAAAACTTCATTGTGAATGCACGATGCCACAGATGAGAACATTGGCACCTGCGTCGGAACTACAGAAGAGATCAGAAATGGATGTTGACTGCGAAGGAGACGTACTGGCATGGACCGCCAAGGAACAAGATCGTGATATGAAGAATCGTGTAGCAATTGAGAAGACCCGGCTCAGAATATACACATGACGTGATCGCAAGCACGGTCATCGTCTTGCTGCTTCAGCACCGAAGACTGCCGCCAGAATGGCGCGGAAGTAACCTAGGAATTTCTCTCAATCCAGCCCTATTGGCGATGTGATTTACTGTACGACTCACTCGCTAGAAAACCTGGACTAGAACGATGGTATCATTCTAGATCGACTTGAGTACTGATGAGAGCGTGTTCTGGTCCCTTCTATCGCCGCTCGGCGCATCCACCCTTCCATAAAGGGAAGCTTGCAAGTGCAGACCTGAGACAACAGTGTAATTGCCTCATCTGAGGGAATTATTGTGGAAGGAGAATGATGCTTGTGACCCTTTGAACAGGTTTATGAAGGTGGCATTATTCAGGTATTCTCTCTAACGTAGTCAATCACTGAGCGAAACAGATCACCGAGCGAAACACCCACCAACGCCATTATTATTAGATATCTAATTATCTCACCACACCACCCCTAAATTGAAGCTATTTACATGTAAAATAATTGCCTATTTACTAGGGCAGCTGACCCTAGTATGACCTTGAATATTGCAGTTGCTGCACTGCAGTGGTGCATGTCTTCTAGGCTGCGCATCAGCTTGGTCAGCCACCTCTGCCTGCAATTCTGCAGCTTGCTGAGCAAGCTGCTGGCCTTCTTCAGCAGTCAAAATGCCCCCAGTAGCAATATAGGATCTAGCTGTCTCTCGCTTGCGTTTTTGACGTTGATTGGCCGCGCGTAGCTGCTTGATTTCATGCTCTAAAAGCACTGCATTATTCATCGCAATTTGGCAGCCCTCGACCACTTGATCAACTGCTTGACTGATTGGACTGGGGGACTCTGTATATGCTGCTGCCAGAGGCGCTTGATTAGCTGTGACTGCTTCTCTAGCTCCCTAGTATTCTTTGGCATCTCAGCAGTCCAGCTAGATGACTGATTGCTATGGGATGTGCCTAGCGGTGTAGGTGTTTTCAATTGAATATGAAGCTGGTCAAGCACCTGCTCTGGTTTATATGGAACCAGGCCTGATGCAGCAAATCCACTGCATATATTAGATGCAGTCAGAGCTTGCAGGCATACTTGCTGGTACATTATAATAAAATCATCCTTGTCAATATGATTGATGCCATACTGCATATAGATCTGGGTTTGCTGCCTATATGCGCGTTTCAATGGCCCAAAGCAGGCAACATCAAGCGGTTACAATATATGTGATGAATGTGGTGGTAAATATAGAGGAATGATCATATTCTCAGTGCAGAAATGATCAAATTCAGCAGATGCATAGCTGCTATGGCCATCTAGAATCAGCAGGTGATATCTGCCTGCTGTATAAGCTTTAGTATGCTTGTCAAAGATATTCTATAGCCAAAGCATCCCTAGCTCATCAGTGGTCCATCCATTATTGCGAGTCCCAATTGCCCAGCCCTTTGGTAGGTCTGGATACCAATTAGATTGGTGATTCTTGCCAGCAAAGATGATCATTAGAGGCAGGGCCCAGCCAGCTGCATTGACTGCCTTAATCATAGTCACCTATTCTCAATTTTCTGGTTGTATTGCTCTAGGCCAGCCCCTAGATTCAGAGCCAGTGACAACCTTTGCTGTCAATATCATGCCCATTGAAAAGCCAGTCTCATTAAAGTTGTAGATATCCTGTTCAGTAATACCATATTTTGCTATAGTATCATAAACCAGCTGGAACCATTCTTTGATAATCTTTGGATCCTTATATAGAGCCCATTGATGATCGTATCTGCGGCTATATTTTGATTTGAGCTCATGGTGGCAATTGATAAATCTTTAGACCCAACACTGGCCAACAGTAGCTGGTGCTTTTAACCGGCTAGATAGTAATAGACTGGCCATATCTCGTACAATGGTGATCCGTGGTGGTAATCCCCGTTGATCTATAGATAATATCCATTTGAGAAGCATAGATTCTTCTGTGGTAGTGAGTTTTTTGCTGTTTGGTGTTGCATCTACGCGTGCAGTACGCCCGCGTAGTGGTAAAGTGTTGGATGTGGCACATCATATGCCTGTGCAGCAGCCCGTATGCTTTTAAATTGACCATCATTGAAAGCTTTAATTGCAAGCAAGACACGGCCCTCTTGATGAACTGCTGAATATGCTGTTTTGCGTGGCATTTTGAAGTTGATGAGCGCGTCGCGTGGTGGGGTGCGGTGTTTCGCTCGGTGATCTGTTTCGCTCGGTGATTGATTACGTTATAGAAAAAGTCTGCAAAGGGCAGAGTGTCTCAAGGATCGCAGCACCATGCTTGCGAAGGTCAAGTCGGCTCGCTGAACCTCAAATTGAGAGAACGGAATAATTCCTCGTCGCGCATCCCGCAACACGGAGGCCGCAGGTACCGCGGCCGTTGTCAGGTTGCGGTTATGTACTCTGCGTTTATTCAAACATTGGAAAGAATGGGACCTCCGGTAATCACAAAATGCTCACGGAGGTTTCTGTTCCTCTTGCGTTCAGCCGTCTGATCAAGCTCTTTACCTGCTGTCATGAGCAAACTCCGTGTCGGCAGCTGCCGTGTGTCAGGCTGGAAGTGAAGAAGGTCAAGTGCTGGTCACGGGGGTTGCTGGAATCCAGCCTTTGACTCTTTCTTTCCAATTGTGGAGACGGAAAATCCGGGGAAGGAGCGAGCTGAGCCTGCTGCACACTGCAGTTGCCAGTAATGAGATGGAAAAAAAATTACGACTGAAAAGACCGCGATTTGCCGGTCATGCCGGTCTACGTAGCCGGGCTCGGTGTTATATAGCCACTCAGAGAGAGAAGACAGAGCAGAACAGGGCATGAGGGGAAAAAATTCTTCTCTCAAACAATGAGGCTGCAAGCCTGCAAGGTGTGTCGGTCTGGGGATAGCTCTCCGCTTCGGGCTTAGCCCAGTTCGACCATTGCAATTCCCCGAGCCAGTTTGAGCAGAAAACAACACTGCGGAGTCACGAAATTCGATTTCAGATGCTCATAATTACTCTGTACGGAGTACTCCGTAGTGCAAGGGCACTTCGCAAGGCGTAGAGGTAAAAGGACCCTCAGGATTGACGATTCTAGAATCTGGATTAAGATGATCATTATTAATTAGCTTCCTGTAGACTAGGATACATCCGTCAAACTTCAAAACTTCAAGTCAAAGGAGTAATAATGCATCTTCTACGGAGTATTTTTCAGACAATCTTTCAGGAACCAGGCATTCAAGCTGGATCTTCCGGAAGCCAAGCAGCGATGTAGTACGTTGGCAATCGAATGTACTACGTAAGATCAAGAGCGTAAAGTACAACCCCGTGTCTGTCGTCATCTTACATGGGTATGCCGGGGTACTGCTACGTCCCTGAGAGATCGTCCTCTAAAGTCTCGATCACATACTCAGTACTTGTGAGATACTGATCAAAGATCATGTCTCAAGCTCAACCGATCAAATGATGCCGCAAAGAGTACAGTGGATGGTCAATTGAGAATTCCCTCATAGATGCTCAATGCTCATTATGCCTGGACAGATGGTAACAAGGGGTTCATCATACCACCGTCAACTTGATACCATATCCCTTAAAACCCATGATTGTATCGCAGGGATCCCATGAGTGGATTCCATCGTTTCGAGTCTCATCATTGCCAAATGGACCAAGCTCCCTTGGGGCTAGATGCATCTTCAAGGACCAGCGCGTGGGATCGTACACTGCCACGAGACTATTGACTTGGTGCTTCATAGTACGGAGCACCCTGTAAGAATCACAGCGAATAGGACAGACACGGTGTTGTCCTCATGATTCAGGGGATCTTCTGATACATCACCAACAGCAAGCACTAGACAGAGCATACATGTAGGCATTGGAATACAGCCCTACTTCTGACCTCTTAATACGGAGTAGCTCTGCAGAATGTTGCGGTGAATCAAGACAGAAACATCCATTGGAGGTGAATTGATCCTGGCTGCAGGTGGCCGGCTGGAAGAAGGAAGCACGTAATGAGGCCTACTCCATTATGCCATTCTTACCGCTTTCCGTGCGCCGCCGCGACTGAGAGAAATAATGCTCCTTTTGGAACGACTCCAAGCGAGCCAAAGCGACTCGTGACCAGCAGGGCAATTTCCATTACCCCCAGGAAACCGCCACTCTTGCCCTTTTGAGACGGAGTGCCCTGTGATTGGCCTTGTCGCCAGTTTCTGTTACGTGTTGCCACTGCTCGGACTAGCGCTGGACATGTCAGATGATCCAGAGGGTGTGTAAAAGCGGCGAGGGCAGCTTGGTGGGCCTTACAATGCGTTTTGGGGTGAGAGGCCTGGCAAGGGGCTGTTGGAGTGGCACCCAGCAACGGTCAGTACCGTGAGTCACCTGCCAAACCCCCTCGCCGCCCTAAGAGTCGCATGCAAATTTTCAAGCCTAATGACGCGCTACCGCCTGGGCAAAATGTCCACAGCAACAAGCCAGAGCAGGCTCTAAACTGTTGGCTGGCCCAAGAAAACTATTCCCACTGTCGTAACATGCTCACTCGCTGCTGAACCCACAGATGTCCCTGGAAGGTGATGAGCGCCCCGCAGGAAAAAATGGTGCAATCTTTCTTTGGAACTCTCCTGTATGGGTAAGGTTGTATGGACTGGCACCCTTCGTGTCACTCGCTATATAAAGCTTCCCCGACGTCTTTGTTTGGGTCCAGCCTATGTACTTAGATGGGACTATCTGCAAATTTTGCTTCCATAACATTACCCTCCACCTTAATCTTCATTCTCTCCCAAGAGTACATACCATTGCGTACACAAAGTCTTTCAATGCGTGTTTGCAATAGACTGTTCTGATCGACCCGATAACTGTGCATCTACACCCTTCCCTCGTTCACACGCGCAAAGAACAGCTCGAGCTCTCAATCCTGAACTACGAATTGAGGAACGTCATCAGATACAATCTAGACTTGCAGCAAACAAGCATATCGAACTACAAAACAATGCCGGCGTCAGCCAACTACCGTGTGATTGAACCTCACCCTTCCGTCCCTCATAACAGCCGTCCAGCTCTCCACACCTCCCGCGGCGGCGCAGGGAATGTCATCAACTTGAAGAACACCGAGACGACGGATTCTCGTACAGCCACGGGGCCTGCCTCCCTCACTCGTCTCGACTCGCACGTCCCAAGCACCTTCAAGTCCGGCCGTGGTGGCGCAGGGAATGTCCACAGCAGCAGCGAGCGTGCTATCTTCAGCTTCGACGAGGAATTGGAGCGCGAACTCTGCCGTGCGGCCCCCGTCTACCATGTTGGCCGTGGAGGGGCAGGAAACATGATCTTCGACGACAGCTGCAGCCACTACAGTCTCAGTCGCAAGCATTCGTCTGGAAGCACTGCGACAGCGAGCAGTACCGAATCGGCTGCTGATCGCGCGCGGGAGAAGGCCAAGCGCAGTCTCGAGAAGGGCTGGGGAAAGCTGAGGGGCATGGCATGACAGCCCGCTTTATAAAGGGTTCCTCCCGTGCCTTCGAACAGCCAATCTTTCTACCATGATCTGCGCATACATTTTACGAGACCACGACGTTATGACACCACAAAAAGTTTTTGCTTTCGTTATTGCCTTTCACGACCGGGATCTTCAACACCTTGCCATCTTTCTTAATTATTATTCATTCCGCCTAGCGGCTTTTACTTCAACGACGGCGACCAGGGGATATTAAGAACAGGGGAAAGGACAAACCAAAAAAAAAGTTGCTTCGATTTTAACAGCGAAGGGAGAACCATTTTTACGCCCATCGTCTTGTCAGAATTAGCGCGTGCGCGTCAACTTGATACCCCCTTTGCCGCGATCGATGCATTTCTGTCGCATCTGCATCTTAGCCTTTCCTTCATTATTGCTATTCTACTCTCCCATCAGGGGCACTCTGGCGTTTCATGGTCATTTGCTATTTTTGTCGCGGTACTGCATTGAAAGGAGGACCGGAGCTTGCTTTGTATTAGGGAAGCTATCTGCATCTTTCACACATCATGTATTCTGTCCACGGAGATAAAGGCAAAATGTATTTAGTGAATGAAACTTCCTGTCTGGCTGTCCTGGTTTGCCGCACCATGGGTATAGGAGACAAAAGAAGGACATATTGCGTTGAACTGCCCTTGGGACCTTTGCCACTACAGCATGAACAAAGGAAGCATATCCAGCATTTTGCCACAGCAGTTTCTTACAGTGTAACTTCCTCTATGTTACCACAATCATCATAATTACCTGGGTCTTTCCTTCTGATAGTAACAGTGGTATGAGACGTATGAGGCAGTCAAGCTCTGGCTGCTCCCTTGGACCCTCGGTAGCCTGGTAGGTCCTATTGTACTCCATAGATTGTAAACAATGAAAACGGGTCACACAAAAGCAGAAGCGACTTAGCCGAGATTAAGCGAAAACAGCCGTTGCAGGAATGGTGAACACGTGGGACATAATGCATCATTATGACTGGCTGATCCTGTTATGCTTAGAATTAGTCATCACAGTGTATTTTGTGCTGGTATGCATGCATCACTGATGCTTGGCAAAACCGTATTTACAAAAGGTAGTAGGTATGTAATTGCTCATCCTTCGTAAACAGAAGGACTCTGTAGAATGCAATCCAATATCTGTGCCTGCCTAAGTACCAGGTCCCATGCTAGACTAAAGGAGCCTTGACCTGCACTGGGGAGGTTGGTGATACGTAGACTCAGAGCGAGCGAGCTATATCAGCACCAGTGGCTAGTGATTGATGCATCATTTTCAACAGGCTCGAACTTCAAATTATCATTTTTCATAGTTTCAAGGGGGGTCATAAGTCACGAAGATATGGCTGTTCAAGCATAGGTATTTACACCAGGTCCTGATATGGATACTGTATTCGCCTATCATGGCAGCGTGGCATTCAAATAAGGGAAGTCAAGACGAAGGCCGAGTTTGTTTCAGTGGATTGCTTGGACTTCAAGCAGTCCTCCTTATGATTTGCCCGAATACATGCAGCTTGTCACCATACATGCAATCGAGGGAATCTGCATGGAATGGCTATCTTTCAACAATAAGTGATATTCAAAGGGGGGTATCAAGCGTCGCTGCCGATGGTTCGCGACTTGGACATATCCACGTCTCTCCTGAATGTACAAGAATCCGAAATTGTTCCACTTGTTTCAGACGGGGAGAGTCAATGTCATCGGTCCGAAGGTGTGTGTCAAAAACTCGCGGGCGGATCTCTCTCTCTCTATAACAAACAACCTTCCACTTATGCAGGACAATCTAG
Source organism: Evansstolkia leycettana (assembly GCA_000787455.1). Classification (NCBI taxonomy): domain Eukaryota; kingdom Fungi; phylum Ascomycota; class Eurotiomycetes; order Eurotiales; family Aspergillaceae; genus Evansstolkia; species Evansstolkia leycettana. The sequence goes on along the minus strand of JSYV01000927.1, from coordinate 32,730 downwards.
GCGAATTTTCTATGTATTATTTCAGGGTCTTCATGCCATTCGTCCGCGCTAACCCACATCTATACGGACCGAGAAGTGATCAGCGACTTGAAGATACAGCTTTCGAGAGGATAGGAGATTCGAGAAGTCTTGCGTACCTTTCTGAATGTGCTCAAGCCAGCGAGAATGCCACCACCGATCCATGTGGTATACTTACGTTCTGCCGGCGCAGAGATTCGGATCTTCATGTCTTCAACAGCCAATCGCTTGATTTCACGCATAAGCCGATCAGGGAAGTTCTTGCATAGCGTAGAGCCTCCCGAGAGGACAATGTTGAGGTATAACGACTTCCGCAGGTCCAGATCTGTGCGAGCGATGGCGTCTTGGACGATTTGGTGGACACCGGGGTATTCGAGACCAATCAATTCTGGCTCGAATAGGATCTCAGGTGCGCGATAACGTTCTTGTCCAATCTGTTGAGGAAGAAGTGTGAGGAACATTTCAGATGGGATAATCGTAACCAGCACGAGGCAAAGCAAAAGTACCTTGATCTTGTGACCGTCCGGCAAGACATAGTCAATAGACTTCGTCTCAGACTTGTGATAACTGTTCAGCCAATCCTTCTCCTCCCGTTTCGGGTCTAACGAAACGTAGCAGACTTTCTCCTTGATCATCCGCACAACTTCTTTCTCGGCACTGGTGTGAAGAACGTGTCCATTCTTCCGGAGAAGCAATTGCAGCTGCTCGGTAACATCGCGACCGGCAACGTCGATTCTCCGAATACTGTTCGGTATTGCGAAACCCTCGAACACTGGAACCGCATGTGACACCCCGTCCCCTGAATCCAACACCACTCCCGTTGTCCGTCCCGATGCGTAGAGTGACAGCACTGCCTGGATGGATGTGTATAGCGCAGGGACATTGAACGTCTCAAACATGATCTGGGCTGCAATATCGCGGTTCTTGCGCGGATTCAGCGGCGGTTCGGTGAGCAGCACCGGATGCTCTTCGGGGAGGGTTTTCAGCTCGCTCTCGTAGACGTAGTGCCATATCTTCTCCATATCATCCCAGTCGGTGACAATGCCGTGTTCGAGGGGATATCGGATCTTGAGTAACCCGCGCAATTCTTGTGCTCGTTGTCCAATAAACACGTCTCCTTCCAGACCACCCGCCATGACCCGCGGATGTTTTGGTCGGCCAACGAACGATGGGAAGTAACATGATGGGATTTCTTCTCCTGCAAAGCCGGCCCGAATTGTCCCACTGCCATTGTCTATGACAATAGGCACATTGTGTAGGGTTGCCTCGGCCATCGCGAGGGTGTTTATGGGGAGCGTCAGCGATTAGAGGGACGGGATAAAGGCACGAACACACGGTGTATTGAAAGGCCCCGCGGCCCTTAATATCGCGACACGGGGAATCAAGACAGACGCTGCGGTAGTCAACCGCCTGGGTGCAACATGAAATCGAGATTCAGATCAGTGGAATCGTAAATGGCGTTTGAACGTGTGGAAAAGGGGACTCGACAGTCTGCAATTTCACGTTCCCTTTCTCCCTTTCCGTCCCGTCAACAAGGAGCTTGGGCCAACGCGGAGCGCATCCATACAAAGGACTGTTCAACAGATTCATCATTCATCTATTTCTGCGGAGGGTTTATGGAGACTAGATGCAGTGAAAATTTTACATCAAGTGCTTCGAGAAAGTATATGAAGCTCACTTTCAATTATCCCAGAGCAAAATCTTCGTATTGTATTTATATCATGGCAATGGCTCTTACGCTTTCCAACAAACGAACCGTCCTCTCGAAACGGTGGCCATCAACCACTGTTGCCTTTTCAATTATATACCCAATGTCATCTCTACAAGTCAATTAGGAGTATGACACGCCACTGCTTTGTCTGTCCCGCGTCGAGTCGACCGATCGTTCGCGGATATCCGAGTCTATGACCAAGGCAGCGGTGCGAGTGGACCAGTTGCACTGCAAATGACCAGATGTATACAGACTCCGGTCTTCCATACTGTGAGTTCGACATTCCAGCACTGAAGGGTTGAGCCAGTTCGGCGCTAGATGGCGAAGTTTACTGCTCCATGGCGATCGCTGGCTCGACTCGTACCGCCTGAGCTGAGTGCGACTCCCACAATCACGCCATCACAGTCTTTGGATATGGAAAAGCCGAAAGATTTCAGTCCAAAAAACCCATTTCATCGGACATCACGTCAGCGAGTGTTGGCATGAGTTTCTGGTTTGCGCCTCTAACGGGCGGCCAGGTCAACATCTGACTACGCAAGGCTTCCGCCTTGCTAACTGCACTCGGGATATCTCTATAATTTGTAAGTCACAAGCTATCAGAAAGTCCGTCAGGATCAAGATTTACCTGTATTGACTAGCCACAACGTATCCTTGTTTCTGCAATTCATGGGCCAACTCTTCCTGATGGTTATCCTTGAGAGAAGGATTCGGAACGACCACCAGGGGAATACCTAATCGTAATACTTCAAGAATACTTCCAGATCCTTGATTCAACCCTAGTCAGAAATCGAACACTGGTCATGAGCAACAACACGACTAAATCTCACCTGCGTGGCTGACGATCATTCCGCCTCTCCGACCCTCTGCTGGGTTTTGCTGCGCCAAACGCATCTCTCGTCCCAGACCCGCTTGATTAAAGTCAAATGCATCGACTTGGATGCCATGATTTTGCTGCGCTCCGGAGGCACAGTTGGTTATAAACTTCTCAAAAATGGACCTGCCATCTTTGCCATATTGCACGAGTAGATGAGTGTAGTCAAATTCTTTCAAAGCAGCGAGAAAAGATTCATCCAGGACAGAGGTTAAAAGCAGCTCAAATGATGCAGTAGCTCCCACGGTCACAAAACATAGCTTCATAGGTTGTTGCTCAGTTGAGCTCTGGGCAGGAGACGCCATATCTGCTACTATAATCCACTGCTGGTTTGTAGCGGAAAACCAATAGTCTTCGACAGCCTGAACGCTGTCCTTACTCTTTCAAACAGGAGGTATATTAACTTCTCCCAATAAAAGATGTTTCTAATGAAGAGAAAGATACAGAGAAGTTGTTGAAGTTCAAGAACAGTAAGGTCGAAGGCGAAGGGAACTGCTGTGTCCCAATCAGGTCTAGCGCCTCGATCTAGCGCCGTCCACGCAAGAGTTGCGAACTTTCCGCAGAAAAACATCCCCGGAGAACTCATTATTGAAGACCATCTCGAATTCCCTCAGAACAATGGCCACGGCAGCACGGTCGTTGAGCCAGTCGGCTCTCTTCCTGGCCCGGGGCGGCCCCGTACGGCGAAATGCGGTTTTACGCTGCTCAATTGCTACGCCCTCCCGTTCATTCTCAGCCTCTCCGTTCAACTACTTGCCAGAAGATCCTCCGGTTCCTGAACCCCCAAGGGAGCCTCGACCGGAAGAGTTGCCTCCTATGCCGGAATACTCGCCCGAACTCCTCAGCAAAGAAGAGCGGTCAATGTACGATATGATGTCGCCGGAGGACCGAGCGGCGTTTGATGCCGATATGCGCCAGCTCGTGGAAGAATTTAACGACCCGGAGAAGCGAGCGGCGGCCTTTGCGGAAATTGAAAAGAGCGTTGCCCAAATAGAAAAGGAAGAACCTATGAGATTTGATGATGTTCGTGAGAAGCGTGGATTCTGGGCCGAGGAGGAAGACGATGAATTTGCCCTTGTCGAAGATGGAGACGAAGATTTTAACGACGATGAAATCACTTCGATGGCTCACGCGGAGCTTGAGCTACACCGTGAGATCAGAGAATACGCCAGAATTGCCGCATGGGACATGCCGATGCTGAGCAGTACGTGCCGTCAACCTCCTGGATTGCGCCACGAGATCTGTTGCTGATTTGAGTTTCAATTGCAGAACTTGCCAAACCATTCACACTTCCACCGGAAACTCATATCCTTCGCTTCCGCTATACTACATATATGGGTGAACAGCACCCCGCAGAGAACAAGGTCGTCGTGGAACTTGCCTCGAAAGATTTGACACCAAAATACCTTTCGGAGGCGCAGCGCCTGACTTTCCTCAAACTCGTCGGGCCACGCTACAACCCGGACACGGATATTGTACGGATGTCCTGTGAGAAATTTACGACCCGTGCCCAGAACAAACGCTACCTCGGTGACCTGGTCAACTCCCTGATCAAGGAGGCAAAAGAGGGCGACTCTTTCGCCGATATTCCTCTCGATCTTCGCCATCACAAACCGAAGCCCAAGCTGCGCTTCCCCGAATCATGGGTCCTGACAGAGCAACGGCGAAAGCAGTTGGCTGCCAGACGAAACGAGAGGCTGCAGAAAGAGCAAGAAAGAGAAGCCATCGTCGACGGCAACGCGGTAGTTGCGCAAGCCGCGCTTAAATTGCCCAGCTTGAACCCGGCCCTCAATGCTAAGGCGGCTGAAGAACGCGAGCGCGTTGCCATGAAGGTTGCTGCCAAGGGGCAGAAGAAGACCTTAAGAAGGTGAAGTGATGTAATCTCTTCAATCTCTGATCAGTGTGAGCATACGGGCTACAGTCTTCAAATGAACAAATGGGAAAGGGGCTGGCGTATTTTCAGAAGGTCATGTAGACTCCGATTTTCTCCCAATGTACTATATTTTTGCTTCTTCCTTGGGTTCTCCGTTTCACTTGGATAGCCGGAATTTCCTCGATCATTGCCAAGAATGACTGGTTTCGAACATGCCAATCGCGACGGAGCATAGACAAATTGCTTTCTTACTACTTTACAAGTTCATGAACTGGGAAAATCAAGCCGTATAGATGAAAGCCAAAGGTCATCGTGACATTTGAATCATGCATGCTCCACGCTGTGCTCGAGTATTCCTCCATCCCGCTCCCTTTTTTTTGCCTTTTTCTTTTTTTTTCCTCTTCCCACACGCAAATATAGACATTGACCAATGCTATAGTTACAACTCGTACATACTGAAAGGAAAACAAGAGGCAAAGAAGAGAAGAAAAGACAAACAGGACCAACTAAATAGACCGTCACGGGACCAGGTGCTCGACGGCAACCTCGAGGTTTCTCCACGCCGCATCAACGTAACTTCGACCCACCCCCGATATCCTTGCATCAGTCGCGGTTCGCCATTGAACAGAGAAAAAAGGCCGAAAGCTTCCATTAGAAAATCATGTTGAGAGAAAAGAAAGGGACGAGGACGGCAAGGAAAAGTACCACTTCCGTTCGATATAACTTGCTCGACCGCACCGAACCGGCAATCGACAGTCCCTTACTGGTGGAGGTATATTTAGGGATGATTCAGTCAAGTCATAGAAGACAAAGCCGGCTCACTCTCGTCAATATGGAACATACGGGAATTCCATCATGTACATGATTCCACAGGCCGAGTCGATTTTTATTTGCCGCGTCCCAGACCAAGACCGATGAGATCGTCAACGGATCCCACGGACCTCTTGCGAAAGGTCTTGCGAGTTCCAATGGCGCCGGGCATGGATCTGATTTCCTTGTCTTTGAACCGGTCGCTGAAGCCACGGGGATCACTGACTGACATCTTCGTCGAGTCAGAGGAAGACGAGGCGTGTGATTTCACCGAAGGTGAGGCGCCGCGAATAGGAGAGCTAGAAGACATGTGGCCTCCCAGAACTCCGCCGACCATAGGACTCGTCATCCGCGAGCAGTTACCCTTGGAGATAGAGGAGGCGGGAGGGGTGCTGGGAAAGGTGGCACCGCTACTGTGCTTGTTGTCTCTGAAAGAAGCATGCTGGTCAGTCGCTGGAAGGTCCATCTGAGAGCGCGGCTGATAGAGACGGCGAGATTTCTGAAACCTTCTAGCACGAACCGGAGAGTGAACAGAGTCGTAGGCAGCTGGCAGCAAATGATCACCGCTTCCACCGGCCAGAGAGGCGGGCATCAGAGACTGAAGATTGCGAACAAACTCCTCACGCTGGACTCTGTCGGCCTCCTCTGCGGCGTGCTTTTTGTCGGACGCAGAGTAAGGCAATTCGCCCAGGTGGCCGCACGCAGGCTCGACAGATGTATAATCAGTAAGCGGATCGAAAGACAGCAGGTCAATCTTCTTGTTGGAAGGGTTGTGCTGGTTGGAGATATGCTTCGCTCCATTCTTCTGGGAGATGGGTCCCTTAGGCGAATGAAGAGCTCCATAGGCGTGTCGAGGCTGTCCCTGAATCACAACAGGGTGCTGCTGATTGGCTGAGTACTGAGTCGCTTTCTGTCTCGAGTTGTTCTCAGCGTCTGGCAGAATGTCCGCGGCTCCGGCGATGCCCAGACGAGCTTGGTACTGGATAGGCTTGAAGATTCCGCGATCCTGCGCGTCTTCTTTCCAGTGCTGTCCGTGGCCGTGGCCAGCGTGGGAGCGTGGCTGATGATTGCCGGCAGGAAGAAGACTAGGAATTCCGTGTTTGTCACGATACCAACGAGGTATGTCGCGCAGACCGAGTTTCTCCAGCATTGCAGGGTCGGTGGGCATTTCGTGCTTGTAGAGACATCCTGAACCACAACATGTCAAAGTCAGTTCATCTCTATCTCGTGGAAAGTGGACTAGGGGTGATCATTCCTGGTACTGACCTTGCTGCTGGTAGTCACATTCGCCATGACGGATCCAATAAGAGCAGTACTCCTTCTTCGAATTATGGTGAGCAGACTGGAAAAAACGTCAGCTTCAAGCTCGTCTGAATCTGCCTGGTTCAAGGCCTCGAGGGTCTCACCTGTCTTGGAGCTGCATTGCCGCCTCCATTCGAAGCCAGCCAAGGGCCAGCCGGTGCACCAGGCACGACCCAGTTCTGGGTGAGACTCTGCTGGATGAAGGCATGAAGAGCGAGACGTTGGCTCGCTGGGATACTCTCGTCCGCGACGACTTTCAGAAGAGAGGTTTGAAGATCTGCTTGAGGGGCACGGCCATTAGGCTGATTGACAACGGGGGCACGAGTGGAATTCGCCGAGACACCCTCAACCACGTAGAACTGAGCTCTTGGATTCACGGTTCCCAGACTCGTCATTCCCTGAGTCTCACCTGGAGAAAGGATTCGAGGGACGCCGCGGATCGAGATTTGAGTGGGAAGTTCGTCGAGTGCGATGAGCGGGGTGAGAGTGCCATTTGGACGAGAGCAGAAGAATTGAGGACGGAGCGGAGACGCCATCTTTGCCCCTCTCTCTGACTGCAGAGAGAAAGTTGCTGAAGAGATGAGTGCTTCCTTGTCGTGGGTTGAGACGGATGGAGAAGTTTACAACACTGCTATGGAAATGAAGACGGTGCAGTCATGGAAGGGGAACAGGTAAGGAGGATCAAGAAGGAGGATGGTGAGAAAGACAACAGTCCAGTGAGGACTAGGAGGGATCGATGATTTATTCAGAGGAGAAATTGTGTTTGTGTACAGAGAGCGTTGTGAGTCCTGGTCAACTTCACTTCATCAGAATTGCATGAAAGAAGATACCAGCAGACCAGCATTCACTGATGCAATGTATGAAGGTGTCGGGAAACCTGAGCAGTGAATGACAGCCAGAGACTTTTGATAACTGATAAGCCAATGTGTAACTGACCTAACGGCCTAGACATATGGATTCGAGATTTGGTTGGAGCTCTCAGTAGTATGGGATTGAATCCAGACTGCTGGAGGCATCCAAGAGGATCCCAGACCAGAACACCAGAGAGAAGATAGATCTAGATACAAAAGAAGGAGAAAACTTTTTTTCCAGAAAGCCTAACTCATGCCAGCATGCCATTCATGTGTATCCAAAAGCAAGTAAGCTTCCGCTGTTTGCTTGATGCTGCTTGCCATTGAGAACAAGAGATGAGGGTTCTCGTTGATGGCCACTGCGCAGTAATGTACCACCAACCAACCCGTTGCCTGTCGGATGGCTGCAGCACTCGCTCCAACGGCACCTTTCTGCGATCACCGCTCAGGAGGATGATTTAAGACCTTCTAGACTCATCAAGGAAGATCGAGCCTTTGTCGTTTTTTTCGCCCACTTGCATTGAGCCAGGAACGATGGACTGAATCATCCAGACAATTCATTGCCTTGTACTCTATGTGTTTATCTCTCAAGGAGAACAATTATGAAGTTGGGTCAACATTATCTCTCTTGTCTAGTAAGGGAATGGAACAGGTAACTCGTATGCAGGAGCATCAAGGATATGGCAAGGATCGTGATATGGCTTCTACGCTGCGACTAACCATCTGTCTGCCATGAATCAGATTACCTCACTATGCTTCAGATGACACGACCGCCAACGTGATTTTCGAGCCGTCGAGAAGAAAAGAGAAAATCCCACAAAACAAAATCGGGTACATGTTGCTTCTGTTGCTCTGAACAAAACCTCCTCCAAGGGAATAAACCCACCGCGTCAAATCCTTAACACAAAGCTGCAGAGCAGAAGGACATCTCAATCACAGCACAAGTCCAGAAGCAACACTGAGCCCAATCAACAACCCATCTAGAAGTTGCTTAACCAGCGCTAGAAGGTTATCCACAACGACGTCGAGTGACAGTAGAAGCTGGCTCAAGCTGGAGACCAACGGTCCAAGGAATGACAGTGTCGCCTTCAACCCGAGACTGGCGATGACATTATTCAGGGCCCCGCTGATGTCCAAGAGGAGATTAACAACCAGCTGAGTGAGCTCACCACTGGCGGTTTGACGGAGGACAAGGACCGATCGCTTAGCAGTTGAGCCTCTCACCTGCGAAGTAGCATCCGCAACGGCGGCATTGATGGATGCAATGGCTGCTGCGATGGTTAGACCTGCGGCAGCCTGCTCCTCAGGGGAGGGAAGACATTGAGACACCTACAGCGGTCGACTCTAATTGATTCGGGACTGTTAGCTTCCCGCACGCTTGGCCGAGACTCTGAAGTCGTCTCGTCCAAGGATGGCAATAGCCTAAGATGGATATCATCAAGGATTGAGGCATTGTCAACGATCTTTGCCATCCGATGCCTTTAGTCAGTAAAGGGATTCAACTGCCGTGCTCTTCTCAGCCTGCTGCTGTATTGACATCAGCTTTGGCGTAGAGCCTTGGAAAGCGACGGGCGTTGCAAGGAGGTATTCAACCGACCTGATCCTCTTCGTAGTTTTCCAAAGTCGAGGGTGGGTAGGAAAGTTTGTCTCTTTTAGTCTTCGATCCATAGCGTTTGCAGAGCCTGCTTCTCTGAATAAAGTGAGTTTGCATTGGTCATGTTGAGGCTATAGCTTTGTTTTTATTAGACTTCTTTATAACTTCCTGGTGTGCCATGGGAGAAATGGCATTTCTTTGTTGAGTCAGTAAAGAAAGCTTCTAGCATGTATGATACAGGCTGCAAATGACCTTTGTCAGATGTAGACAAGTAGTTATTCCGTTGGAGCTCTGTATACTAGAAACAAGATCTTTTTTTATTTCAAGCAAGCAGGATCGACCTGTAGAAACATAGGAGAATTACAAGGTATCAGTAAACCACTATGTGCAAATGGTAATTAGTGAAGAACCTGCTCCTAGATGTAGAAACATCATTTCAATGAAGCTCTGCATTCCAAAAAAACATCCATCTCAGTATGCATGATGGATCCACAAAACATAGAAGAATGATGGGGGTATCAGCGGTTCAGAAGACACGGAATAGCACCATAGTGCCTGAGCATCGATAAAGGTGATCGATTGAAAAAAAAGAAGAAAGACGTTCTTGGCAATATCGATGATCTTGAAGTGCAATGTAGAATGCTGGTAAAGGTAGCTTTGTCAGACAGCATTCAATTCCTAGACCTTTAATAGCCGGTCAAATAAACGGCAGTGTTGACAGATGGAGTAGCATTTGCGGGAGAAGCATTTACTGGTGGTCTACCCGGACGTCGAGGAAGGGTGGCGGCGCCTGGGTTGGCTTTGGTAGCTTCACGCCTCTTGCGCTGGGCAAGATCACCCTTGATACCACGGAGATACTTCTTGGCTTCCTCGACGAGTTCCCTGGGTTCGGTGCTGTATTTCAAAGCATCGAGCATTCTCGTCACCTGAACCTCGTCTCGGAGATGAGGACAGACACGAGAATGTCCAAAGTGAGCAATGCCGCAGAGGCCGCAGTGTTCGACACCCGCGACCTTCAAGCGACAGGAGCCGACACGGTGATAACCGTTACATGCGAGACAGGGAAGTGGCTCCATAGTGCCATCCATGGTTGGCGGAGGCGCAGTTTGAGGTTGAGGGGGAGTATCAACTCGCTCAAAAGATCGCACTATTGTGTTCCTCGTCAGCATCGTAGAGCATACCAAGAGAATACTATTGCTCTTATCATTCTCACCTTTGGGCTTCTTTTGAGGCTTCTCAAGTTCCTCATGATCAAATTCTAGGTCGGATTCAGAATCTGAGGCCGCGTCGTCTGCCTTGAACTCTGCATCACTGTCCACGTGGCGCTGAGGTTTCATTGGCGATGGATCGCCAACGTCTGGTGCAATGTCGTTGGCGGCATAGTCTACAGCAGCCCGCTTTCGTTTGCCTCGACCAAACGCCTCATTCTTTCTCATCGCTTCTTCAGCAGCAGCGAGCTCGCGTTCCGCCAGAATCTTATCCCACACAGTGCTACTGATAGGGGTATCAACATCATTGTCAGGACTCTTTAAGCCATCTTCCAAGGTACGCTTGTTTGTCCAAACACGAGCAAAGCTGAACTGGGATGCGGATTCAGCAGGGCCTTGAGGCCTATGATCAGGCGCTTCTTGCTCTATTTGGCTTCTGTCAAGGAGCTTTTCAATTGATTCAGAGTCGTAATGAACATCTTCAGAGTCGTCATCGTCAAACAAGGCCTGCGCACCATGGCGAAGAATAGACTCGATATCTCGCCCATCGTAATCCTCCACATCCATCCGGTCGATGAGGGCATGGTCCATCGCCATTTTCTTTTTGCCGATCTGCATTATTTTTTCCTCAGCGCTGCCACGAGTCATCAGTTGAAATACGAGAACTTTTTTCTTCTGTCCGATTCTATGAGCACGAGAAATAGCCTGCATATCCACGTGAGGATTGAAATCGGGATCCATGATGATAACCGTGTCAGCAGTCGCAAGGTTGATGCCAACACCGCCCGATCTAGTGGATAGAAGAAACGCAAAGTACGGCGAACCCTCCGCATTGTAATCATCGATCTGTTTCTGTTTCTCAAGCGAGCTCATCCGCCCGTCCAGTCGACGATGTTGCAGTCCGATTCCATCCAGGAAATCCTCGACTATGTCAAGATTATCGAGGAACTGGCTGAAGATCAGGACTCGGTGCCCACGCTGGTGGAGCTTTGGCAACATCAGCTCCAGCAGTTGAAGCTTAGCGGACGCTTCGACCAGGTGACGGTGAGCTTCAGCGACATCTACAGTGCGCTCTTCGATAGCTCTGCTGTAGATAAAGGGATGGCAGAGACACTTCCGCAATTGCATCAAGATGTTATTCAGATTCTGACGCTCAGTCTTCTTTAGAGCATGGTTACCGTTCCTCTGGAAGATCGCTTTGATCAACTCTGGGTTCTTTGACAGAATTGATTTGTAGAGCTTCTTCTGCAACACAGACATGGAAACTGGGACAATGATGTGGACCATAGGCAGAAGGAAATTGAGGACCTGCATTTTCGTGCGGCGTAAAATAAATGGGCGGATCATGTCGAGTAGGTCTGTGATGTTCTTTTCAGACAGTGTGCCAAACTTTGCCTCTAATGCCTCGGCATCTTTGCTTGGATCACAGAATTGAATGAGATTGAGCAATTCGCGTATATTATTTTGAAGAGGTGTGCCTGTGAGAAGAAGCTTGAATGGGAACTTCATGCGACATAATGATTCATAAAGTTGGCTTCTGTCATTCTTGAGGCGTTGTCCTTCATCGACGATAAGTCCTGCCCAAGGAATTCTGGACAAAGCAGCTTTAGCACCAGTATTGATCATTGTCTCGTATGAAGTAACCACGACATGACATCTGAGGTCGCGACTATTACCAGCAAACATCTCGTAGTCCAGAGCAATTTTGCGAGAGACACTTGATCCATAGTATGTGACGACTCTAATGGCTGGAGCCCACGACTTGATCTCCCGTCTCCAATTCGGACACGTCGAGTTGGGAGCGACGACGAGGAAGGGCCAGCATTCATGGTCCTGGATCAGAGTTGCAAGCAGGCCGATGACCTGTATCGTTTTTCCAAGACCCATTTCGTCGGCAAGAATGGCGTTTTGCTGCTCGAACCATTTATAATATAACCAGTTCAAGCCTTCTATCTGGTATTTCATCAGTTCACCGCCAGTCATCATCTCAGGCTGAGTTTTCTTTTCAAGAGTCGACTCGAAATCCTGTTTTCGAACGTTGGCAAGACGTTTCCGAAGTGCTTCTTGTTTAGGGACACGGATATGTGCGCGCGCAACCCAGTCCCGATAAGCAGCGGTGAAATCATCCCATCTTTCAGTGTCGGAAGGATCTGGTGGTGACTCCCAGACAGCCTCCTCATATGGAAGACCTTTGAATTTGACATACACCTTGTCCACCTTGATTAGCCGCGAGAGATCCGCATCAGGAGGGGTATCTTTTTGGCCGTCCAAATAATGGACGTCAAAGACGATGTCAACGCGAAGATAATCTTCTGGGATGGCCTCCTCGGCAGTCATGCATGGCTGCTCATTTTTCTCAGATTTGAAGAAGGCACGTCTCATGTGTGGGCTTGCCACTCCGTAAACCCAGCTCCCTGGCATCCATGTCGTATGAAAGTAAGATTTGTCTTTCCATTTGATTAGATATTCTTTGTCAACTTCTTCCATGGCACTGGCCGTAATTCCAGGAGCGTAAGTATCACCGGTAGGCCGCCATGCGACTATGGTGTCGATATCTCCAGGGACCATGGCGCAATCTTTGCATTTCCAGTCGCGCGAGTACTCATTGAACCGTAGATACGCCAGATCATCAAGCTCATCAGGTTCTTGTTCTTGTAGGCTGAGATCATCGGTCCTGGGAGGTAGATCCACAAAATGCCATGCTCTATGGCAATCGGTGCATCTGAACAGGACATTATCCACATTGTTCACACGGTCGATGTCAAGACTCGTTATGGGGTCCTTTCCGCCGTTGCTCTGGCGGAGCTGCTGTTCCTGCTTTGCAGTGAGTCGTTCCCGAAGTGGTTCAGACATTGGGCCCTGTTCCTTGCATACAGTGCAACAGCCCATATGTGGATGGACAGAGTCCTTCGTGTAGGCAACTCCAATGCAGCGACGACACTGAAGAATGAATTGGTCTTCTGCTACTTTGGTGACAAGATGATCTCGGTTTTTCCGTGGTCCCAAGCAGACTTTATGAAACGCGCTGGTGCATCCTTGGCAAAACAGCAATGGACCCTTCTGAGGATCATCGCCGGAGATATCGCAGACATCGCATGTATTTTGATGATGCAGTCGGAAAGGATCATTCAAGGGTAACTTTTCAAACACCTCCTTTGCGCCAACAAATCTCTCTGGTCCTGGTGCTACCTCATTCTCCGAAATGTCATCCTCGAGTCGCTCACGCAAGTTGTTCCGAATGGTTCTTCTTTGTCTAGTAGACTGTCGAGTGGCTTTGGACCCAGCGTAGTCATTGTCAGAATCAGACTCCCTGGCTGTAGTCATTCGCGGCCTGGCTCGTAGCCTGCGCGCCGCAGTCTGCCTGAGTCCAGGCCTCCTGGAAGTAGTCTCATCTGAGATTAAAACGTCATCGCTAGAATAACCCCCATCTGAAGCCGACGCATCCTCATCACTGCCTGAATTATCAAAGGAAAGTCTGGTTTGATTCCTAGTTCGCGTGGATCGGCGTGGTCGAACATCGTCAGACTGAGATTCAGAGGATGAGGAATATATCTCTTCTTCATCAGAAAACTGTGGGGATCTCAGGGTGAGACGCAGCCTTGTTGGGCCTCCGGAGCTAGCCATTCTCGAGGATCGGGTTCGTCGGGGTTGATCGGTCAAAGCGTGAAATCTCTCCAAGGCCCTGACTCCGTTGTTGAGACTCTTGAGCTGAGAGAAGGATACCTGGCAAAAGATAACGTGAGATGGTGAATGAAAATAATCGTATTCATTTAAGCCTTCACATACCGTCAGTTCCTCACCACTTCGAAGCTTCACTTGGTAGAGTGTTCCCTTATTAGGAGTCAAGGTTTCACTGATGACATGACGAGCATCAAAGTGACCTGGGAGGAAGTGGTAGTCATCAAGGTTGGAGATTTGTGGGACTTCCACTGCGACTAGTTGCAATTCTTTGACTTTTTGAGCTGCAGAGACGACTTCCTCTGGTTGGTGAGGAAAATTCTCAGTAGAGTGAGGTAGGGTCTGGGTATACTGGGACAAGATCGCTTCAGAAGTGACTGGAGGGGGGTTGTTGGTTGAGGCGTTGTTAAACTGGCTTAGGGGCTCTGCCACGAGGGCATCATCCTCAGAGAGGGCCGAGAAATCGTAGTTGTCCATGGCAGCAGCATCGATAGTTGTCAATTCAGTTCCAAAAGAACATATGGGGAGTTGGTGGCTCAGAGTAGTACACGAGACAAGCGCAGCGACAAAGTGAAGAATCCACCAGTCTATCACACAGGGAAGGAGAACAGGATTGTCGAGTTAAAGTGATGAAAAGGAAAATGAGAGACAGGAAGGGTGCTACATCAAGAATCAATGCTTTTATAATACAGTATAAGATAAGCAGCATTTTGGACCACACTGCGTTTTCGTTCTCCCCAACTCGCCATCTTGATCGATGCGACTGCGACGCGGAACAAGGCGCGAGACTCTGTCACGTCATCACGTGATACGATTATCTTATCGGAGAAAAGTCGGGGAAAATGGATCTATCCATCATCATCATCATCATCATCATCATCATCATCATTCCTTGCTCATGTTTTCTGTGCAGGCATGGAATTGAAGCTGTGCAAGTTCCAGAGGAGTTGGGTCTGGATCAAGAACAGATATACCAGGGAGCAGAGCAGATTAAATAGATACCGAGTACGGAGTAATTGTAGAATACTATGCTTTACAGTAGTACTGGATGTGCCTTTGTCTTATCGATCTCGACGCCGAATTTTATTGGGCTACGTAAAATTGTGTCCACCATAGTCAGACCTGGAGAGACAGTACCATCCATTCATCTGCATACAACAACAGCCTTCCATCTGGCTGATTGTATCTTCTTACCGACAGCAAGAAACCCCCCACAAGCATGTTCGTCTACATACCTTTCCCTCCCCTCCGGACATGTCTTCTTCTGCCTAGAGCCTCATCGTGTCGCGCGATCACAGTCCGACACGCATCGCTCAATTCTGCTATCGGCCGTGGCCTCCGCAAATCGCGCGCCCTTGAATTCTCTCGGACGAAGACAAAGAGCTCTTCTGTCGAAAATGACTACTCGCACCGCGGAGAACAGCCCCGCAGATCCTTTCAAAATCTCAAAGAAAACAAGTCATGGCCGGAGGGTTTCGAATTCGACGAAGACGAATTCATCAAGACGGGCAACTTCCGCGTGGTTCCCCATGACAAGCCAAGAAACACGAAATCGGATCCCCAGAGAAATGAAAATGAGAGAGTGAGGGAATCACATCTTCCATCAGTTCGCAAGCATTCCGCAAGATCATCCAAAGACGCCGCTCCTACCGAGAATCCTCCTCCTCCCCGCCGCAACCGTCGCGACGAACCCCCCAAACACCGCATTACAGACGAACAACCCGAACGAGTCAAAGAAAATGTCCGCGTCCCAGACTCCATCCCTTACACCACCCCCGCATCGGAATTCATCTACGGCACGAGCGCCGTCGAGGCCGCGCTCCGCTGCGCCAGACGAAAGCTCTACAAACTCTACATCTACCAAGCATCCGGCGAGGACCTGTCTCCTGCCAAGATTGCACTGCGCAAACTCGCCCTCTCCAAAAACGTCGCTGTGAAAATGGCGTTCGCGGGGTGGGACAGACTTCTGGATAAGATGAGCGCCGGACGGCCTCATAATGGGTGTGTTCTTGAGGCCTCTCCCTTGCCGCGATTGCCAGTAAGGAGCTTCGAGCGTGTCACGAGTCCAGAGGACAGTCATTTTCGGGTTGTGCTGGGGACGCAGTCGCGCGAGGAAGCAGCGGTGAATGGGACGGATGATCGGGTTCATATTCTTCAGTCACGGCAACAGAGAAGGTATCCTGTTGCGCTGCTTCTTGATGGGATTCTGGATCCGGGGAATCTGGGCGCGATTATCCGCTCGGCGTATTACTTGGGTATTGACGCGATTGTCTTCGCTGGCAGAAACTCTGCGCCTTTATCGCCAGTGACGATCAAGGCGTCGGCAGGCGCCGCGGAGAATATGACTCTGCTTGAAGTCTTCAATGAAGTGGCGTTCATTCAGGAGTCGAAGGCTAAAGGGTGGAAGTTCTACGCGGCTGACGCACCTGGCCCTGGCTCGACGATTGTGGATATACTGTCCACTGCTGCTGATGGCGGTAATGGTCAGAGTGTGCTCACGCAGTGGCCGAGCGTGCTCATGATGGGTAGCGAAGGGACCGGTCTGAGCTCGCACATCAAAGCGCACGCAGATGCGATTGTGAGTATCCCGGGAGCCAGGATCAGTACCTATCTGGGTGTGGCGTCGGATCCGGCCCGAGTCGACAGTCTCAACGTGAGCGTCGCGGCAGCTTTATTGATGGAGATGTTCCTTCGGGTGCCGCTGGCGGTATCCGAAGTGCCGCGGAAGGGGAAGAATTGATAGACCAGAGAAGACATGTACATTTTGTATATTATTCTACTTGATCTGTATATACCTGTATAATAGCCGAAGATGATATATGCTTCAGAGATCTGGCACACAATAATGTGACAATCTTCCCCAAGGAAATTGATCTGATATGGAACTTAGATCGGTTCGGATTCCTCATTTTGTGTCAAAGTTTTGATATTATCCGCTTAGTATAATTGCAGTCAACAGTAAGAAGAGCGACAACTCCATACTTGTATGAACATTCCCATTGCTCATAAACTACATGCATCACTCAATCAATCACACATCGATGGCTGCCGAGGGACCTATCGTTTAGCGTTCAGTAGCATATGCTACTACAGTATTCCCTGTTCACTGCGGAGGAGGGGGTGTATTCTGCGTCTGTTCCTGTCTCTGCACAGCTCCAAAGCGTGTATTGCCCACATCGAAGATCTAGGCTATCAGTCAGTCAATGTCCTTACAGAAAAGTAGGATAGTTATGTGCAAGTCAATAACATAGGAGACCCACCGCATAGATTCCCTTCAAGAAAGTATCACCCAGAATATCAAAGGTAAGGGTTCCGCGGCTCTGAATGCCTCCATAGACATAGCCCGACCTGGCCTCGGCGAATCCGAGATCCTCCTTCTGAATGGCAAACTGCTTGTGACCAACGGCAAACGTGACAGTAGGCAACTTGTCAGCAGACGTGTTAGCTGGGAAGATGTATCCCTGGCTCTGGGAGTCGTATGTTGCGCCAGGAATGGCATCATAGATAGCCTTGCAAGTAGCATCGTCGACCAGCGCAAGAGTGGCACCGGTATCAGCGATAGCCTTGTTGCCAGAGCGGTTGAGAGTCTGTCCGTTGACAGTTGCGGAAGCCGAATCGAACATCCAGAAACCTTGGCTCTTATCAATTGGAGTATAGGAGAGCTGTTGACCCGAGGCCTGAACAGTAGCCTGATCGATGAATCCGAAAGTGTAGAACGACTCGCCCTTGTCAGGCTCGTTGACATCGCGCCAGGAACCCAGCTTCGCGGTAAAAAGCTCCGCGGACTGGGGGATGTCGGCTTGAGCAATCATGTTCTCGACGGGGGTTTTCACGGGCGTAGGGTGCACCGTGTTGATTGAGCCAAAGGCCAGTCCGAGAAGACCGTCCCCTGCTCCCTGCGTAAACTGGGTAGACATGGTGTCCGCGAGCTCGACGGCTTGATTCTTGATCACCAAGCCTCCGACGTTGACATTGTCAGTGCCAACCGTGCCGGATGCGGAGGATCCGTCACCATAGGAAATCTGCCATGTTTCGCCATTGATCTGCTGGAACGTGCTTGATTTGGAGGGATCAAAGACGTTATGTCCCTGGTCTTGGGACAGAATGCTGGATGTAAGATTGGTAGACTATACCTATTGGGCGTGTTAGTGTCAAAGATCACTGAAAAACTGCATACTGTCTGCAAGATATTGTCCCATCGGGATTCGCTCAGGAAACTCACCCAGAGATCAGTAGATCCAGTATCGAAATCCAGGTTCAAAGTCTGGCCCGGAGTCCCAATGGAGACAGGCGCAAGATACTCGGAATCATTCTGAACATCCTGTGCAATGACTTCTCCGGCCTGATTGTCTCCCGTCCTCTTCTGCAAGATCTCACGGATATGGGCTCTACCGCCGACGGGCTTGTCGGTGAAGGGCCTGCCGGTCTGCTGCAGGGTCGAGCCCATGAAATACGGACCCTCGAGTGTGGGATTGAAGCGGTATTTGCGCATCAGGTGGACGTAGGATTTGGTCCCAGATCGCTGGTACTTGGGGTTTGCGATGAGTTTGATTTTGGAGGCCATTTTGAGGATAGGGACTTGCTAAGTTCCAAAGAAAGATATTCAGGTTGCGCTGCGAAGGTAGCTAGCGTAATTCAGCTTCTTGTTTTCAGCTGAGTATCTCAAGATGAAGGAGATAGGAGATCAAACCAGGCAGACTGAGGGATGCTCAACGATACTTATATCATCGGCAGGCAGAAAGACGACCAACGGAGATAGGATAGAAAGAGTCACGGCAAAGCGTCCCTTGTCCACCTGGGCAGTTGGTCTGTTTGCCTGTCTGGCGTCATCGCGGGTTGTGGCCAGGCACAGATGACCTGGCAATTAGCAGTGAATGGTGAAAAGGAGACGGAGGAGGGGACAATCTTTCAGGGAGGAGCCACAGAATCGCGGAGTAACGGAGCGTGCGGTATGATTTCGAGTGTCCCTTGTCTACTTAGGTAAATTCATCTTATCATCGCAAGGTCCTGCCGAGTCATGCTCCAATGGTCGCTCTATCACACAGCGCGACCAGCTGCATGATGATGTAGTACTATCTGTGACGAAGGTTGAAAATGATGGATTGGATGAAGGGAAAGACTAAGGAAGACGGATCGTCAGTGGTGTTGGATCAGCCGTCGGTACCTTATCGTGACTGGAGCAGATGACTCCGTAAAGCATCCCAAGGTGCTGCGATCATGGAACTAAATTAGGGGTGTTGTGTCCAAGCTACTACGGAGTACAGCATGCCCAACGAAACTACTCCGTACTACGTAAGAACAAGGCACCGCTTGCCCTTGGGTGTGAACCAGGGGTCAGAGATAAGCATTTCTGCCACATCCAGAGCTTCAACCAACAAGGTGCAAGGCGTCATCGCCACGGCTCAAATCCTTCATACATCTAGCGATTCGCCTGCTGCGAAAGTGCTGCCGTAACTCGCTGCGAAAACAGTTCTTCGACAATATAAAAGAACCTAGGTATGTATCTACAAGTAGGGCTGGGGCTTATCTGGGCAGCCAACTACGACAGGCGACGAGCAGATCGACGTCTTAGCAAACATCAACATCCCTTCGTTGGCACAGTACACACAACCGGAACTCCGTGAAGTTGAACACTCTCTTATTATTTGAACATTAATGCAAACTCCAGTCGAAAACATCTATCTGCTAACGCCCCTCCGACAGGAAAGACCTTCCTGGCCAAATGATACCCGTTCAAGCAAAACAAGATTGTAAATCACGTTATCCCAGCGTCACCAAATATCAATCAGTAAAAGAAAATCATTTCTTGCGGCTTTTCGTCTTCGATGCAGTGTTCGACGAGACACTAGCTGCTCGCGACGTTGACGTGGATGTGGCTTTGCTACCACCCTTGACGGCTTTGATTTGCTTATTCTGCAGATCAATCAGTAATCATTGGACCTGTGGAATGTAGAATGAGAATTGTTGCTTACCACTGCTCCATTCTTGCTCTTCTTCTTGGCTGGTGCGTCTTCATCTTCGGCATCCTCATCGTCGCGGTCACGGCCCCGGCCTTTGCCAGTGTCGCCATTACGGTTGTCGGAAGCTTCAAATTCCTTCGCAACAGTGTTGAGTAGAGTAGTGCATCGACGACCGATTTCCACAGGCGTCCGACTAAGGAAGAACCAGTCAAACCGAAAGAGAGGAGACTCGCGGATCTCGTCCCGAATCTTCTCGTAAAGGCCTTCGCCATCGACACCGTACTTGTCAAGCATCACCAAGAGGAATCGGTCCTCTTCCTCCGTATAAACCTTCTTATTCGTGGTAGACACGGTATAATTGATCTTCAGTTGCTGCAGAGGAACACGATATTGCTCCATCTTCTTGCGAAGCATCTTGCGCTGGTGGCTCATCTTCCGCAACTTCTCCTCTCCCAGTTCAATAATACGGATATATTTGGGATAGTCCTGGATTTCAGTGTAACGCTTCCAGAACACCTGGGCATACTCCTTAATTTCTTCTGGAGTCTTACTATCGACCTCAGTGGCTATTCCCACATAATCCGTACGTCCGAATTTGGCCGACCCGTTAATGAACTGCTGGAAGTCTCTGCGGTTCCAATTGGAGAAGCCTTCTTCCGACATCCTGGCCTTTTCTGCTTGCTCTTCTTCGGTGAGAGGAACGGCATTATCAATCTCCCGTTGCTCCAAATCGCGCTCAGCTTCACGCTCACTGAGCTCTTCTTCAGGACCGTCGGGCAGCTGTGCTTTGTAGCCAATCTCCTTGTGGAAATAGGCGGTCTCCTTCTCCTGGAGCTCCTGGAGACCAGGAGGGAAGAACTGCCAGTCATGGATGGCGATTTGCTTGGGCGCCCGAGGCACCTTCGGCTTTGGTTCCGCGGTCCTGCCACCAGTCGCCAACGCCTGGCGATAATACTTGTCGATAGAATAAAACTGCTCCTTCCGTTCACGCTTCGCCGGGTTGATCCAGGTCATGCCGATGTCCTTTTTGCGGTCGGTGAAATCCTGGCCGTTCCACTCGTAGGCATTCTCCGAGCTGAACTTCTGGAGATCATCGATACCAAGGCTTTCGTACTTCTTGTTCAACTCCGCTGTACGCTCCTCACCCTTCCGCAGAATCTCATCGATGTCATCTTCGGAAATTTCGTTGCCGGATGCGAGGGATCCGGTGGCACCTTTGCTGTTGAACACATTGGCAGCTCCGTGTTGGATCATGCCGAGCAGTTCTTCCTTCGAAGCGGCGTTCTTCACCTGCTGCTGCGCGCGGCCTTGCTGAATGACGAGCTGATCCAGACGCAGCTTTTGAGCGGCACGTTCCAACACCTTTTCCTCAATGGCGTTTTCGGTGACGAATCTAAAGACCACCACCTGCTTCGTTTGACCGATGCGATGAGCGCGGTCCATTGCCTGCAGATCGGCCTGAGGATTCCAATCGCTATCATACAACACGACAATGTCGGCAGTAGTCAAGTTGATACCCAGACCTCCTGCTCTGGTGGTTAGAAGGAAAATGAATTTCTCGGACCCCGGTTTGTTGTATTCGTCAATGGCTGCGATACGATCCTCATGGGCTGTAGTACCGTCAATGCGGCAGTACTGGTACCCCCGGAAGACACAGTAATCTTCCAGAATATCAAGGACACGGCTCATCTGCGAGAAAATAAGAACCCGGCTTCCCTGTTTCTGCATCCGCTTCAAGATCTTATCCAAGATCACCATCTTGCCCGAGTTATTGATGAGATGTTCATCCGTCGTATATGGAGGACCAGGTTCTGCTCCTTCGAAAAGGTAGGGGTGATTGCAACACTTGCGGAGCTGCATGACAATGTTCAGAAGACGGGTCTTGGATTCACGCTTTCCAGCAGCGCCGTTGACCGCATCAATATCCTTTTCGAGGATCTTCTGATACCATTTGACCTGCATTTCGGACATTGGCACGTACAAATTGATCTCTTTCTTAGGAAGCAAGCTCTTCTCGACATCACTCTTCACACGGCGAAGCAGGAAAGGTCGCAAAACTCTATGCAATTGCTGCACGACGGTGTCCTGATCCTGATCCTTGGCCTTGAACCATTGGTCAAAAGCTTCAGAATCACCGAAGACATCGGGCAGAAGGAAGTTCAGTAAAGCCCAGAGTTCATGCAGATTATTCTGAAGAGGAGTTCCGGTGATCAGCAATCGGTTGCGAGAGCTGAACAAGCGGATAATTTGGGCCAGAGACGATTCTTCGTTCTTGATGCGATGCGCTTCGTCAATGATGATGTACTCCCACGCAAACTTTTTCAAGTGTGATTTTTCTCGCAGGATCATCTCGTAGCTGGTGATGCAGACGTCGAATTTCTCGTCGACAAGCCTCTCGTTGATCAACTTATGTCGCTCTTCCTTGTCGCCCTGTAACACCAACACATCGACTTCAGGCGTCCATTTCTGAAACTCGCGCTTCCAATTGTCGAGAGTAGACTTGGGAACAGCAATCAGGTGCGGGCCCGTGATGTCACAAATATGCCGCAAGTATCCGAGAAAAGAGATAGTCTGTAGCGTCTTGCCCAAGCCCATCTCATCTGCCAGAATGCCGGAAATACCATTCTCGTGAAGGGAGATGAGCCAATTCAACCCCGCAATCTGGTAGTCACGCATTTCGCCATTGATGAAAGGTGGAGATTCCCTGAAAACGGTATTGGTTTCTCCGCCGCGTCGCTCGTCTCGCAGGAGTTCGGCGTCTTCTTCTTGCTCGGTCCTGCGTCGTCTCTCCCCAGCGGCACCACCTTTACGCGCAGCACCCTTCTTCGCCTTGTCCTCTTCCTCTGCATTTTGACGGTCGATCTCGGCCATGATCTCTTTGATTCGTGGGTTGGGATTTGTCTCGATGAAGTGACGGAAGAGGTCGGTCAATCCGAGTAGATAGCGGAATCTGCGAATGGAGTCATCTTCCTGTAATCGCGAAGGATTGTCAGTCTGAAACTAGCCTAGCACAAGACACATAGCAGTGGAGCGTACCTTTGATTCATCCAGACGACCGTGCTTCTTGCCTAGAATACTCTTTCTCAATTGGAACGCTTCGGATCGCCGTCTACGCCCATCCACAGGGGCAACGTCGCCTGCAACACTGCTTGCCGTCGTGTTGGGTTGGGTATCCGAATCCTGACCGGAAGAAATATCAGCCTCACGTAAACCAACACATGGGATGAGTGTCATCGTTACCGTATAGTCTGGAGTCTCCTGATAGCCCTAAATCAAAACAAAGTCAGTATACGTTCCTATCAAGTACGAAAACACGAGAAACAAAACATATGCGCGGAACATCCGTAAAGCGCAGAAAACACATACCGTCATCGGCGCGTCCGCGTCGTCTACCGGCACCGAGGTGACCATCTCTTCGTTTGCATCAGTCGTTGCGGTATCTGCCTGGGTTGGCGTGTCGGAGTTGGGAACGGCTGAGGGCGCCATCTTGTCTTCCGCGCACCAGCGCAGGAGTTTGATATTGAAGTCTAGTCACGACACAAAGACGCTCAGATAAGATGGCTCGATATGGATATCAGTTCGACAGGACGGAAGATAGAGAAAGACGGATGACTGAATGAGATGAAGTTTGGGCCGAATTTCAGTGGTTTGAGACCCAGGACGCGAACAATGTGAAAGAACAATGGACACGGTAGAGAAGAGTGGGAAGTGTTATCGCGCTCCGAAGGCAAATAATGGAACCTTTTCATCCGCAGACAAGAAAGCCATCTGCGCGCAGACCCAGTGCACGCGCTGATTGGGCAAGCGGCGCGAAGGCAAGTCTGAGTCAGCAGAGAAGACGGAACAACGAGTTTCTCCGCTCCAGCTGGTCGTGGTTTCCCAGACAGGAAGAGAGGGCCTAAAGTAGCAGGCTAGAGAAGAAGAAGGAAAGAGCGAAGCAGGAAATTCAGTCCATTTGTTGTATAGCAACAGCCCCTCCAACAAACAGCATCCGCTCGGTCTGCTGCTGTCTCGCCCTCCTCGTTGCTATATCGAGCCTTTGGCCATTCTTCTTTCTTCGCTGACGAGTCGGTATTCACTCTTTTGTGCCCGCCTCCTGCAAGTTCATTTGTGTCTCCTATTGCATCAACACAGCCCATTGTTGCCATCCAAGGCACGGCCCACTTCCCACCTCGAATTCACCACGAGGGGGATCCCTATTTTACACCGATAATCATAATAGAGGCCTCATATTTAGCGGGTTTGCCATCATGGATTCGATGAGATCATTGAATACGTCTTTACCGCGCTCCACCCCCCGTCCACAACCTCCCGAGCAGCTTCTGCAAGCTTTCAAGGCCGCCGCTCTCTCCGTCACCAACCTGTATAAGGATGCCGTTTGTGGGCAAGCACAGGCAAGGCAAGCTGGTTACCAAGAAGCCATTGAGGATCTTTTGCACTTTCTCGATAAGGAAAACCTTGGCTTAGGAGACGGAGAAGGTTGGAAGGTCAGACAGTGGGCGACTGAGAGGAGCGATGGAACAGCTGCTGCTGTCAGCGATGACGAGGAACGAGATGTCGACAAACGAGTCAGGAGCACTTCCCCCGTGGCTCATCGCAAAGAACAACCACAACAACGTGAATCTGAGCCGTCGAGACGACCATCCAGGTCAACATCCCCTCGTCGAGATGAGTCAACCGTCCCACAGCAGCAGCAGCAGCAGCAGCAACCAGCTCCCCCGTCGTCACTAGCTGCTGAACCCAACGCATTTGCCAGGCCCGCCATCTTTACCTTTACTGCTGGACCGACGTTGCCGCAACACCAGGAACAAGATATCGATATGCAAAGTTCGGATAATGCCGTCGTTCCCTCGCAGGATGATACCGTCAGTGTCTCTGTATTGCCTCGAAATTCTCGACCTCAACATCGCCACAACACCCACTCTCGATCAAGCCCTCGGACCTCGACACGAGAAATCTCGAGCGGTCTGGGTTCAAAGCGAAAGCTTACGTTTCCTGACTTCTTCGACCTCTCTGGATTTGGAAATGGAAGGGATATGTTTGGTGGCGGCAAACGTGGCCGCTTCGCCTAAGAGTGTATAATTGCCTCGACGACGAAACGACTACGATACTGGTGTTGTCACGCAGCGATTGAATCATATCATCATTTTCGGTGCATTTTGCGGAGTCTTTGCATGTGGCGCCATGCCTTGTGCTGTGTTTCCTTGGTTTATCTTCTCTTTTTGTCAATACCACTAGTTTCAGTTTCTTTTGACTTCATGGAAAGCACTCTACATAGAGAGGATATCGGATGTGACGATACCCAGCGAGGCAGCTATTCTCTCAGTTGGATCATATGGGATGTGCAGTATCAACTAAATCATAAATTTTGGATAGCCTTCTTCCCTGTGATCATATCCCAAAGATGACGCAATATACAAGATCTTCGCCTGAACACCTTTCCAACATGTAAAAAAACATCCGCGTTCTCCTGAAGCTCGCTCAAGCTTAGTTGAGAGCCCTCCAGATGCCCATTCCTACAAGGGTCGCCGAAATAGTGAAAATGCCCAATTGGCGTGAACCCATTTTATACTTCGTAGCGCTCTGCATGATCGTCTTTTCTTGTTTGCGTAGGTTGTTCATTCCGGTATAGTAGCTGTAGACGCCGAGGCCGATGAAGGCGGCAGAGCCTGCTCCGTTTGTTAGCATTCGAACTCAGCAGTTAATCGAGAAGGCAATGGTCAGGAAAGAGTCATACCGGTCACCCTGCAAGCTAAGCAATCATCATATTTGTCTTCCGCTAGAGCGCGTTTGGCATCTTGTGGCTGGATGTTCCAGACGCCGCTCTCATTTTGAGGAGCCATATTGTTCTAGATTGATAATGTACGGAGATTGGACAGGGATTGGAGCCGATCAGGACAGGCTCATGGCCATCATCAAAGTCAGCGGGATCACAGTTGCACAGTAACTTGAAAGATGATGCTGAACGAGGAGGAAAAATAGCATGCGACAGGGCGGACCTCCGCGGCAGAATGTCCTCAAGGTACAACTCCTGCTATACGGTCTGTATGATCTCCGCTCCGAATTCCGACCACCCAGACTGACCGGCACGATGAGCGGCGAGATCGATGCGCTCTATATATACGACGAATACAAGTATGGCGGTCTCTGAAGATTAGCTGACTTCCCATTCGATGACATTTACTGATACAACAATTCCAGTGCACGTCTTGTAGAGCACGTCTACCGCTCCCGCCCGCCCTCCGCGGCGGCCATACTGCCCCTCTACCAGGCCCATCCCGCCCCGCGGCCTTCTGTTCTCTACATTCCCAACGCCTCCCCTCCTGTGACTGTGTTCTCGATAGTGCATTCGAATCTGCTATTCCTTGTCTTATCGGAGGTAGATACTGAGCCGCTGCTGGCACTGGAATTCTTGCACCGGGTTATCGATGTACTCGAGGAGTTCGTAGGGGCACCATTGCTCTCCTCGAAGATCCAGTCAAACTACGATGTCGTGGCACAGTTGTTGAATGAGATGTGCGATGCGGGAATCATATGCAATACCGAACCAAATGCGCTGCAGGAGGTGGTGGAGGTGCCGGGGTGGATGGGCAAGCTGCTCGGAGGTGTGGGGTTACCTGGGTTAGTGCATGGAACAATTGCTTCAAAGGATACGGGCATTATTGCTGACAGACCGTATATTGAAGCTCATCTACTCCTACGTTAGGATTATCAAAACCTTTAAAACAGTCGTTAGCGGCTCCAAGTCTTGCCCAAGGCCCTGCGATACCGTGGAGACGGCCAGGCGTGCGGCATACATCCAACGAACTGTATGTCGATATTATCGAGTCTCTTTCCGTCATAATCGCCCCTTCGGGACGAATACTTTCAGCGTTGGTATCGGGCACGATTGCCTTCACGGCGAAAATATCTGGCGTCCCTGACCTGCTGCTCACTCTGTCCTCACCCGGCGGCCAGCACGCGATAGCGCGCAAGATCGAGCTTCCCGTATTCCACCCCTGTGTCAGACTCGCAAGGTGGCGCGAACGGCCTGGAGAGCTCAGCTTTGTGCCGCCAGACGGCCGGTTCATACTCGCCGGATACGAAGTCGATCTCCTCCCCATCGACCCCGACCTAGATCAGCCGCCGACTCAAATGGAGAAGCTATTTCTACCGGCCATCGTGGACATCCGCAAGTCTCTGGGCCCGACAAATTCAGACTTTGAGGTCCGACTTACCCTCAACACCAACTTCCCTGGCTTCTCTTCGTCCGCCAGAGCTGGGGCCGGGGGGCGCAGCGGATCCGGCACATCAACACCTTCATTTCTCGGAGGCGCAGGAGGCGGGAACTCCTCGTCGCCCGTTCTGGAAGAAGTCGTCGTCAGAGTGCCCATCTCCAAGAACGTCCGCAACATCACAGACATGCAAGCCAGTCGAGGCGAGGCCCAATTCTCCCCGGGAAGCGATTACCTCGAATGGCGCATTCCTACGAATAAAGACGCGGGCTCCGTCTCCGGAACAGCGACTCTCCGCTGCACAGTTGCGGGCCACCGCTCCGCGGACGACGATTTCGACGACCATGGAGCAGACGACGCATTAGAGGCCAACGCCAACCTCTTACAAGGGTACTACGATGCGCCTACATCGTACCAAGACGTCAGCGCAGCCGTGAACCCCTCCGAGCGCAGGAAGCGGAAAACAAAGAAGAAGAAGAAAGTCAAGAAATCTCGCATCGCCACCACTGAAGACTCCGCAGGTGGTGTGTCCCCGGACCACGAGCACTCGAAATCACATACTCCAACTCCTCCTCAGCAAACATCATCCGCATCGCCATCATCATCCGTCTCCATTTTCCGTCCTCCTGCCCGGAAGACGAAAAAGGAACTCAACGCCAGTTTGATGCCTAATTCTGCATCCGTGTCATTCTCCGTGCGCGGGTGGTTACCGTCCGGGATCAAAGTCGAGAGCCTCATCGTTGATCCGCGACGGAGTCGTGGGTTAGGAGAGGGCGTTAAGCCTTATAAGGGAGTCAAGTATCTGTGTGTTAGTCAGAGAGGGGTGGAGCGGAGATGTTAAGCATGCATGGATGCATGCCATAATGATAGCAATGTGATGATAATATGTAGTGATCTTGTGCAATTGACAGCATTAGATGTCGCAGAGATTAATGATACACATCTCACCATTGCTTCATACTGCTCAGCTTTTCTTGTGTCTTACGGATATTCATTCTCAAGTCATTCTTGCGTGACATAGAAAGGGATTTCGATAGATAGACTAAGCTAGATTCCAGAGAAGAATCATTCCCAAAGGGCCAAACTACTAGTGGAAACCACATACATATACAAGAGAACGTGATAGATCATTCTTTTTGTCGAATAGAATCTCTCCCCAGTCATCTGTGTGCAGGACCCGAAATCTCTCAGGAAAAGCATGTAGCCAATTATCCAACATCAAAAACACACATGTTGACGAAATGAAAGATGATAAAGAATAAAGATTACACGGTCGAAGGATAAAAGCAGTCTGAAAGTGCTGCGACATTTTTCATTCACAGCCTCGACGACCGGCGCTGGAGATACTGCATCACAATATAGGCCACTATACAAGCGTAAAAAAGTGTAAGCCAATCAATCCATTCGTGTATATTAGGTTATATTATAGCTGGATATTGATAGCGTAGATTCAAAAGGTAAAGCAGCTAGGGTAAATGGGGGCATATAGCAGGTATCCAAAAAGGGAATATAGAGGGCACAAAAGGAAAACAAAAAGACCGAGGTATCTTGGGATCAAAAGCATGACATCAACGAGTGATAAAGTGGGTATCCGTCGGAGAACAGATGGTACTTTCTTAAGGAAAAGTATCATTTGGAGGTGACTCGGTCAAGGCTGATGATGTTCAGTCTTTGGCCTCGTCATCTCCTAGTTCATCTCGGTTGTCTGACCATCGTCGACGAGAGGGTGAATAGTCAGAGGTCCGAAGCAAAAGCGTTCGTTCATAAAATGTGCAGCGGGGCGGAGATAAGTGTGCAGGACGATAAGGCAACAGCAGAATTCAGTCAGTAAAAGGAGGAAAAAGAGACTTTCACTCACCAACTGCTACTACAGTTGCGCGGCCGAGACCAGCCTTTGCAGACCCTCCGCCAAGGGTGAGGATGGCCCGCAACCAACCGAGTCGAAGCTTGTTACCCTCGCGGTCGAAATCAGGGTGAAGAGTGCTGGCTGCCTTGAACTTCGCCAGCTTGCCAGCATAAGGTGGATAACGGATAGAGAGCACTGCCTCCAACCAGCCGGGACTGCTAGTGACAGGGCGACGGTGCACCCAGACGTCGAAGCTCGCTCGTCCTCTGTATGCGCCGTTGCCGCTCTCGCCAACACCACCAAAGGGCAGTGTGGGGATATGCAGCGCGGAGTCATTGATAGCAACGCCGCCGGAGCGAGTGCATGCAAGGACTGTGTTTCATGGATATTAGCGCTTCAGCCTTGGCTTAGAGCAGAAGAACTTACCCTTCTCGACCTCTGCTTTGTTACCGAACGGATAGAGACCTAGAGGCGTGCTCATGACTCCATTTGCGATATTGATGGCTTCATCAAGATTGTTTACAGGGAGAAGGGTGATGATAGGACCGAAGCTCTCATCCTTGATGAGCGAGTCATCAGGGGAATCAACCTGGACGATGGTAGGCTCGATGAAGCGCTCCTTTTCGTCCATGGTGCCGCCAAGAAGGATCTTTCCCTTGGTGTTATCAATCATGGCTTTGATGCGGCGGAAAGCATTCTCGTTGATGATGCGGGCGTAGTCCGAGGACGCCTTGGCGCCACGAGGGAAAAACTCCTTATACGCCTTCTTGAACTCCTCGACCACGGCGGGAAGGATCTCCTTATCCACGAGCATATAGTTCTGAGACGTGCAGAGCTGGCCAGCATTCAAAGTCTTACCCCACAGCATTCTGCGTGCGACCAACCTGGGGTTGGCGTTCTTCGTCACAAAAGCCGGGTTGATTCCTCCCAGTTCCAAGACGACTGGCGTCAAGTGAGGAGCCGCGGCCTTCGCGACGATGCGACCAACATTCGCACTTCCGGTAAAGAAGATCTTGTCCCACTTCTCGGCGAGCAAGGCTTGGGATTCGGGGATGCCACCTTGAATCACGGTATAGCACGATGGATCGAGAGAGGCCTCCACGATCTGCTGGATGACGGCGGCGCTGTGCGGGGCATTCTCGCTGGGTTTGATAACGACGGTGTTGCCGGCAGCGATGGCGCCGAGGACGGGGCCAAGGGTCAATTGGAAGGGAAAGTTGAAGGCACTATTCGATTAAGGAGCGTGGTTAGCGAGAACCACAGCTGCCGAAATGCAGCCAGGAAGAGCGAACGTACCCAATAACCAGAACACAACCCAGAGGATCCTTCCTGATCTTGGGGTTCATGAACTTGAACGACATATCAATATCCGTCGCCTTTTCGTCCTTGACCCATTTGTGTAAATTGCGAGTTATAAACACGATGTCGTTTTCGAGCCAGCCAGACTCGCTGATCTCGGTTTCGAACAGGGGTTTGCCCAAGTCGAGACTTAAGGCATCGGCAATTTGCTTTTCATGGTCCTTGATTCTATAGCACAAAATAATATGTCAGGCACGTCGATTGGAATGGAACTTCCGGTGGAAAATGAAGCAGTGATCGCTGAGGAAAGGCGACAAAAGATAGCTTCACAATAAGTGTACTTACGCCCAGTACAACTTGCGAAGCTGGACCAGTCTGAACTCAACATCGCGCGTCTTATGTTCGTAGAAAGTCTTGCGGACCCTGGCCACCCGTTCGGGAATTTCCTCCAGCGGGGTGTACTGGAGCTTGGGAAGCTCCGAGACAACCATTATGCCGAAACTCGCGAGAAGTCGATGGTGGTGTTCTCGTAGATGGGATGATTTTGGCGGCTAGCGTGTTGGTTGGGAATTGTAATACAGACCTGAGTTTCCAGTGAGCTACGTCATCGAACGTCGCTCGAGGTGGAAGTTGGGAGAGATGAAATGATCAGAGAAAACGGCAGACGAATAGACTATATGTAACTTAAATATCTTGCAGCAGTTCCTCCAGGAGGGCGAACGAGCGATAATAATTGAAGCCTAGAAGGGATACTAACGAGAAGCGTGTGAGAGATGTGCCCGCACAGACAAGACTGCCTCCTCAAGGCACATGCTTGCGAAACGTCTTACTCGGACTGGCCGCATCGATCGCTTCTACCGCGGCTACTCTTGGGCAGTCAGATACGCATCATGGAGGATGATGCATTTGTACTGACAGGCTTCGAATTGTTTAATTCCTTGTGTATAATGGCACTCTGCAGAGGCATAAATTACACCCGAGACATTGGTTGTCTGGGTTTCACGTCCAAAATCAAGCAAATCGACTACGGAATGTGGTACGCAGTACACTGGTACCCAGGGAGTGACTTTCAGAGGAGATCTGCAAGGAGAGGGAGCAGGAAACTCTACGAATTCCTAGCCAGAAGTAGCAAATACCGCGGCAAGTCCTGACGGTTTGCTTTTGCCCCTCTCCATCATGCCTGGATGCAATTTGATCCTGAACAAGACAAAATACTCGACTTCATACTCAGGGATCCAGACCCGCGGTTACTTTCAATTCGCCAGGGATGAATTCAAAATGACTTTGTTCATTCTGTGGGACGGATGAATATTTCACAATATGCACTCTCGGTAGATTCGTTTCTCCGATCAGCAGCGATAAGGATACAGGCGTCAGATTGTAAAGTCACGATACCAAAATCAGAATGCAATGGCAAACAGCGTACTGCGAGTTCCCAATATCCAAGATTCCCTTCAAAGGAAGACATAGGGCAGAACAGATCAGGACCACAGAATGGTAAGTGGATGAATAGGTATCAGCTTCAAGATTCATGCAGAGTCAGAGGGTTGCAATGCCAAGCACGCCTTGGATTTTGAGAACCTTCTTTTTCGAATACTTCTGGGTCCCAGTCAAGGCTCTATTTGAACTGATCCTCAGTGACGCCCTTGCCCATCGCGGCCGTACTGCTGACGCCGCCTGTGACCATCTTCAGAAGACTGTCCACATAGTTGGCACCGCTCCACTTCTGATGTGTAACGACATCGACTCCAAGCTCCATCTCCGGCTCCTGGACGAGCTCGCCGTACGCGCGCATGCCCTGTTTGGCATACGCCCTCGCGAACTGATCCGAGATGAGCGCCGTCGTGTGCAAGCCAGCCAGGGTAATGAACTG
The DNA here is from genome assembly GCA_000787455.1 of Evansstolkia leycettana. NCBI lineage: Eukaryota > Fungi > Ascomycota > Eurotiomycetes > Eurotiales > Aspergillaceae > Evansstolkia > Evansstolkia leycettana. The sequence goes on along the minus strand of JSYV01000927.1, from coordinate 622 downwards.
CCAGCAGTAGCCCAGCGCACCGAGACGCTTGATGTACGTCTCCTGCTCGTCGCGGGGCATGGCCTTCTTCCAGTTGAACGAAGGGGACAGATTGTACGCCAGTTTTTGCTCGGGCCACACCGCATGCACGCCGTCGGCAAACTCCTTAGCCTGGGCGTAATCGGGCAGCTTGGTCTCCATCCAAATCAAATCTGCGAATGGCGCGTAGGCAATCGCACGGTTGATGGCGCATTGGGTGCCGCCTTGGTACCGGTAGTAGCCCTCACGGGTACGAGGGGCGTCCCAGTCCCAGTAGATGTCAACTCCGGTAATGCCCTTGGCGATGGCGCGGGCTTCGCTGTTGCTCTTGCCCTTGACGGCCTTCAAGTACTCGTCGATGAGCGCCTTCTTGTTGACGTGCACACCGGAATTGATGGTGTCGATGACGGCGTCGTTGAAGAGCTTGAGGCCGGCTTGAGCCGTCCATTGGTCCTCAATCGCTTGGAGCTCGGCTCCGTTCTTGCCTGCTTGCTCGGCAGCCACCATCAGATCGTTGAGAGGCTGAAGGTTAGGGTTGGTTGCGCCGACAATGAAGGCATGGTCACGGTGATCGATGGTCGAGGTGATGAGGGTGGCGGCTTCG
>JSYV01000924.1:0-65967 GCA_000787455.1 Evansstolkia leycettana | reverse complement strand
TCAGTGCTGCGGCTCGCTCGGTGTCGCGGCTCGCTCGGTGTCCGATTACGTTAACTAAGTTAACACTGCTCCTTAGTCAGCTGCTTTTCTGTGTCACGTGGTGGAGTATGGTCAAGCAAAATCAGTGCCTACTAGTATTTATCGAAGCAGTGGGAAGCTGCATTATACCTATGTGAACTGGATCACCAACTCGAGCACCCTGCCCACTTCCTCACCTTACCCATAAATCACTAGTATCTTACTCACACTCACCTAGTACTTACACGACCGTCAGCCTTGAAGCAGCAATGTAAAAAGGGTAGAATTGAGAAGTGACTGAGCTTATGATTGGCTTAAGTACGGCTGAGCGGACAGGAAGCCCTGTTTTCCACACCCCATGGTCGTATGTGCTGGGAGAATTCTCTTCCTGAAATATAACGAGCGGATCTGATTACAGTGTGTGTGCAAGTGCTGGGCTGAGATATCAACGAGGATGATGGCACGGGGGGCTGTTGATGTAATTAGTTTATTGTTTCCCCGGATTCGAATACTGATTCGCTGGGAAAATGATGCTGCATACCTCATCCTTTGGAGATGCTATTGCAGACTACCTAGGCAGGCTGAGAATTCAGCACTGATTTCAACTGATGTGTCGAGAGCTTGGATAACTTCGATGGAATCGTTTTCAATCCTTTCGCGGGGCAACCGTTTTGATCGCAGCTGTTGGAGAGCTCCAAGCCAGGTTCGGAAAATTTTCCTCACCGTTGCTGTCCGAGACGGGTAACAGAGCGAGACCACCAAATTGCTGTTTTCAGCGGACCTAACTTCTACCAGAACTACGATTTGAGGAACTATCGGGTATAGCCCAACGGCCAAAGAAATTGATCGAAGCAACTGACTTCACCACTGTCGTCAAGTTGACCCTCAGCCGAACACTGCCGGGTCGAGCTCCTCGGGACCACTGGAGCTAAGCTTGCCACCAGTGAATGGACAGGGTTGGTTCTACGCTTGGACAGAGTGAAGTGGTGACAATCATCATGACGGAGGGAAACGAAGTATCGGAATGTCTTCTAGAAGCACAGCCAATATGCATTGAGTTGCTTTTGCGGTGCAGGAACGAAGAATGAATTGATCCCATCCCACTCTGGATTACGTCATGACCAACCCCGCCATTTTCCCGTGGAAATTTCAACATCTCAATCCGCCAGGGCTAGAGGTCGCAGAGTACGAATCCCGCGTAGAATCCAGGCAAAGAAAGCACTAGAGATTGTCAGACTCGAAGAGAATTGACCCTGCTCGAAGCTGCTATTGCCTTGCTGGGGCATTCGACCAGCGGCTCGAGGGCCAGTTGGGAGCTGTAGAATCTCATGGACGGCGGGAGAACCTCCCCCGTGCTAGAAGCTTCTGTGCTGGGCAGCAGCTCACACCGCCCACTATATCAACGATTTCCCTTCGCACACTCCTCTCCTTCTCTCTCCCAGACTTTTTTTTTCTGCTTCACACAAACAATACTCTCGATACCCATTCATCGATTACATCGTCTGGCTCGTTCCTGAGTCCTCTGTACACTAATTGACGATTCTCTTTCCCTTCGACCTCTTCCGTTTTCCTTCCTTCACGACCTATCCTTCACATTCCTCACACATTCATCATGGCTCCCGCCGTCGGTATTGACTTGGGTACCACCTACTCCTGCGTCGGTGTCTTCAGAGATGACCGCATTGAAATCATCGCCAACGACCAGGGTAACCGTACCACTCCATCGTTCGTCGCGTTCACCGACACCGAGCGTTTGATCGGTGATGCCGCCAAGAACCAGGTTGCCATGAACCCCTACAACACTGTTTTCGATGCCAAGCGTCTCATTGGCCGTCGTTTCAACGATGCTGAGGTCCAGGCCGATATGAAGCACTGGCCCTTCAAGGTCGTCGACAAGGCCGGCAAGCCCGTCATCGAAGTCGAATTCAAGGGCGAGACCAAGCAGTTCACCCCCGAGGAAATCTCCTCCATGGTCCTGACCAAGATGCGTGAGACTGCCGAGTCCTACCTCGGTGGCACCGTCAACAACGCTGTCATCACTGTCCCCGCCTACTTCAACGACTCTCAGCGTCAGGCTACCAAGGACGCCGGTCTCATTGCCGGTCTCAACGTTCTTCGTATCATCAACGAGCCCACCGCCGCGGCCATTGCCTATGGTCTTGACAAGAAGGGTGAGGGTGAGCGTAACGTTCTGATCTTCGACTTGGGTGGTGGTACTTTCGATGTTTCCCTTTTGACCATTGAGGAGGGTATCTTCGAGGTTAAGGCCACTGCTGGTGATACTCACCTTGGTGGTGAGGACTTCGACAACCGTCTTGTCAACCACTTCGTCAACGAATTCAAGCGCAAGCACAAGAAGGATCTCACCACCAATGCTCGTGCTCTCCGCCGTCTCCGCACTGCTTGCGAGCGTGCCAAGCGTACTCTCTCTTCCGCTGCTCAGACCTCCATTGAGATTGACTCTCTCTTCGAGGGTATCGACTTCTACACCTCCATCACCCGTGCTCGTTTTGAGGAGCTCTGCCAGGACCTCTTCCGCTCCACCATGGAGCCCGTTGAGCGTGTCCTCCGTGACGCCAAGATCGACAAGTCCTCCGTCCACGAGATTGTCCTTGTCGGTGGTTCCACCCGTATCCCTAAGATCCAGCGTCTCGTTGCAGACTTCTTCAACAAGGAGCCCAACAAGTCCATCAACCCCGACGAGGCCGTCGCCTACGGTGCTGCTGTCCAGGCTGCCATCTTGTCCGGTGACACTTCCTCCAAGTCCACCAACGAGATCCTCCTTCTCGACGTCGCTCCTCTCTCCCTCGGTATCGAGACCGCTGGTGGTGTCATGACTGCTCTCATCAAGCGCAACACCACCATCCCCACCAAGAAGTCCGAGACCTTCTCCACCTACTCCGACAACCAGCCTGGTGTCCTTATCCAGGTCTACGAGGGTGAGCGTGCTCGCACCAAGGACAACAACTTGCTCGGCAAGTTCGAGCTTACCGGCATTCCTCCTGCTCCTCGCGGTGTTCCTCAGATCGAGGTTACCTTCGATGTTGATGCCAACGGTATTATGAACGTCTCCGCCGTTGAGAAGGGTACTGGCAAGAGCAACAAGATCACCATCACCAACGACAAGGGCCGTCTCTCCAAGGAGGAGATCGAGCGTATGTTGGCTGAGGCCGAGAAGTACAAGGCTGAGGATGAGGCTGAGGCTTCTCGTATCCAGGCCAAGAACGGTCTCGAGTCCTACGCCTACTCCCTCAAGAACACCCTTTCAGAGGGCAAGCTCAACATCCCCGATGGCGACAAGTCCAAGCTCCAGAGCAAGATCGACGAGATCATCTCTTGGCTCGACAACAACCAGACCGCCACCAAGGAGGAGTACGAGTCCCAGCAGAAGGAGCTCGAGAGTGTTGCCAACCCCATCATCTCTGCTGCCTACGGTGCTGCCGGTGGTGCTCCTGGCGCTGGTGCCGCCCCTGGCGGTACTCGCACTGCTGATGAGGTCGAGGAGCGCCCTGAGGAGCTTGACTAAGCGAATCAACGGTTATTCCTTTGATTTTCATCTCTTTTCCTTTGTTTTGCTTTCACGAATACCGTGGGCCTTTCACGCTTTGTTTTACGAAATAATGGGATGTTTTTGTGCATGACTCGCATAGATTCTAGTTGGTTTCTGTCTCGGTGCATTGTGAACTGCAGTTTGCAGAATTGCTAGGGAGGATGGAAAAGTTCCCTTAGGACAGACGAATACAATGGTTTCCTTAATGTTCAACTTTTCTCCATTTCGTACTTAGAGCAGTTTATGTGCCTTAGAATTGATTCCTTTTGGCGCACAATGATGTACATGATAAGAGTCTCTTTACAATATGCCATTGAAGCAAGAGGGTTAAACGAACTTGGGAAAGAAAGTCTTCGTTCACTTCGATTGTAAGGGAAGTAAATAGCATTTCTGCAGCATCATACATATACGTAGAAATTCGTAACAGAACCACAAAAGGAAAAAAAGTAAGGGTATAATTTCACACTATCACCTTTCCACCTTCTGGTACAAGGAGGTGTGTGAGTCCATCCATCCTCCATCGAAGAATCCCGCTGAGCTCAATCCTAATTCAAACACGTTTGCCTGCGATTTCCTGGAACTCTCGATCCATACACCCCATTATATTATGTGTCTTTGTCTTATTTATCCCTTCATAGCATAGCCATTCCTCCTCGGAAGAGTCATCATAAACCCTTGAAGTCCCCATTCCACCACCTCTTCAACCGGTTCGCCCCCGTCGCGAGAACAGCTCCGTATCCGATCTCCGATGCTCGCTCGGGATGCTTTTTCCGCTCGTCGCGACGGATTCGAACGATGGCCGCGGAGGTGCCGATGACGAATGCAAAGATGGGGTCGCAGATTCTAGAAAGCCAAGGTAAAACGTTGAGAATTAGTTGCATGTGCGTATGGGTAAGGGTGTTATGTTAGAGATTTTTGTGGGATGCTGGTGGTAGACTTGCGGATTTGATCGGGTCGGGAATTGCTTACTTTGAAATGAGGTATGGGACTGACGTGGTTGCGGCGGACATTTTCTTTTTTCTTTAGTTGTGTTATGTATATACGATCTTTTGATTATTCGTGACGGATGTGTTCTCTGATTTGGATGTTCGGTCTCTGAAATGTATGGACTGATGTAGAGGTACTAGATTGATCGTTCGCCGCGTTATCAGATAGGTAGCAATCGAGTCGTGATTGAATTTGGAAATGATTCAAATGTTCAAAAACCACACAAAACTGACGGGTAGTCTTGGAGACTGACAGGCTGGATTATTTTATTATTAATCGTAGCCTTCGAGCGTGACGATTCCCATGAAGACTTTCGGTGATGTGCAACTGAGCTGTCGGGAATTACTGGACTGGCCGATAAGCTGTGGTAATTATTAGTAGGACAAAGCTCCCTGGTACTGTACCGTGGACGGTCACGTGATACGCAATTGCCCACACAGGACGAAGACGTAACCACAAAATAATGGAGCATGTTGCATGAAGACGACCTCTACAGATTTCTTGCATTCATTTTCAATGTGGAAATTGTTCATAGATATTGCATTATGCTTCATTCGTGCAATGGACTACTCTCTGTGCGGGACTAATTTCGTTGGTGAGTCGCTACGCGACAAGATTTGAAGATCAGGAATGTCGAGATGAATATTGAAGCGGAGGTGCTTGCATTGATTCTTTATTATCCCTCATACACCCTTGACCCGTAAGACAAATCATTGAAAATAAAACACAGGAATACCCTCTATTGACACATAAGCCCCAAAAGGCCACAAAGAAAAATGGAACCATATTACAAACCATCTTTTATAACCTCCTTATAGGACCTTGGCAAATGCTGGAATCAAGGTCTGCGCCAGCCAGAAGCTGAAAACGAGCTTGGGACCGGTCATAAGCAGCTTGGGAGTCAGTCCCTTGAAGAAGCTGCTGAAGCCCTCGTTCTTGACCATGTTGGAAAGGATACGGAAACCGGACTCGGGGTTCTCGAAGTTGCGGTTCTGGATACGGGTCTTGATCACGTCAAGAGGAGCGGATACGATGAGAGAAGCGCTGGCACCGCAGATGGAGGCGACGAAGTTCTGGGCCCATGAGGCCGAGTTGTAGTCCTTCAGGCCGTAGATGTATTCCTTGGCGAATGCGGAACCACCGAAGAGCTATTATCGAATTAGCATCAAAAGCGACAGACCCACGTAAATTGGAGGTGAGTAAGTGTCACATACAGCGAAAGATCCAGGTGCGTTACGAGCAGCAGTCCAGCCAGCACCACGGTAAAGTCCCATACCCTCGTCGGAGATGATCTTGAAAAGGCCACGTCCGCGGAATGCCTCGGGGTTTGTCTGACGCTTGATCTTCAGGACATCGAGAGGAAGGAGAATGATCTCTCCAATACCAATCAAACTATATGTAGAGTTAGCCCTTGGAGGTCTTCTCGGGGTCGCGCATCATTTATCATCAGCCATACCTTCCTGCTGTAGCGTGCATAATAGCCTTTCCAGTTCCCTTTCCGAAAGCATTGTCAAAATCAGCACCGTGGTGCTTGGCCAGGTAGTCGCGCACGAAAGGCTGGCCACCGTACTTGTAGATTCTTTGGAGGACCTTTGACCGAACATCAGCGAACTGAGCATGAGGCGAATCGTCCCTTGTCCAAACAGACCTTGTAGCCAGCGGCATAACCCAACCCGGGGAAGAGGGAGGTGAATTTGCGAGCGATGGTGGCCGAGGCGTATTCCTTAAAGACGACCTGGTTAAGGCCACTGATGGACGAGATCTAGAGACGTTTCCTGTCAGTTTCCGAAATCCCATGCCCACTGCATCGCAATTATGACAAGGCTTACCCTGGTCTGGTTGCTCATCAATCGCTTCGCAACAGTATCAACCTTGGCGAAGCGTTAGTGACGGGAGCGCAAAAGTCCATTGCGAGATAGATATCGTACAGGATGGAAAACCATCAACTCGGCAATACCGGTAGCACCTTAGGACGTTGTCAGCGAACCATCCATCCTCTGGGAAATGACGGTAAAGCACGTACCAGAGCCCAATAGACGGGCAGTCGCAGACTCCCTCTTGACATCTTTGGCCGCGGAGCCGGCACCGGCATGGGCGAGAGCTGGCGACATATTTTGTTGGGATGTCAGATTGAAATAGTCAAAAGAGAGCAAATGGATTTGTTATTAAACGAAGTATAGAGGGATTAAAGAAACAAGCAAGCACGCAACGGATCTAAAATAAAAAGAACTGAGAATAAGAAAAAGCGACGATGGATCAGATTATTAACTTCGAAAAATAAATGACTCTGGGCTCTGGCTCCGACTCGGAGTCTCCCAAAATTTTAGAGAGCGGTCAAGCCGATTTGGACTAGTCCCACCAGAGGCCTCGGGGTAAAAGGCCAAGGATGATTTAACAATTCCCATTGTTATCAATGCTCTTTCATAAACAACTATGGTTCTATCAAAGAAAGATGTTGACTTGGAAAGAAAGAAACAAAGCGCTGCATAATGCCCAATTCCAGTACTTTCTAAAGGCGGCCATATCCCCAAGGTATAGTCAGGAGGCTTTATCTACGTCGGTAGTACTGGTATGGGGAGGACACGTGATAGGGTCACGATAAACCCGTACTGTTAGACGGATGGGAGCATGAGAAGCTCTCGTCATGAGATACTGGCAAGATAACACATGGCTTGGAAGAAACATGAGGAAGTCCATAGACTGTCTAAGGTTCAGTCATCCTATTCCCTGCTTAGCGCTGGATACACTTAAATACCTGAGCAAGCGAGGCAGGCAAAACACTGAACGAGACAAGTCGGGGAACTGATTAGGCCTCTCGCCAGCATTCCTTGACCGCCACTGAAGCGAAGTGGCGTATTGCGCCTGGTGCCTCCGAGCCCATGATGCTCCCACTTGCTGCATGATTAATGTAGTTCCACCAGGATGAAACGAAGGTGCTCTGTAATCAAGCAAAGGGACTACATTCAACCAATCGAGTGAAGGAAGCACAAGTAGCATAATGTCTGTTGAAAATGACTGCATTCACGGTCATCAAGAGAAAAGCCTGTCAAGCAAGAAGATCAAGAAAACACAGATTCCCGTCAAAACGCCTGCATACATGAAACATAAAATGAGTCACCGCAAGATTGAGCCAGCCTTCTCATCTCGCCCGGAGCCGGTTCTCATTCGACGATCAATGACACTTGGAGGACGGCTCTCAGTGGAGACGAGCTTGACGGTGAGGTTAAGAATACTTGAGAAATCAACCGCGTCTTCAAAGGTCACCGAATGTATTCTCGCCGGAGTATCTGCAAATCATCAGGTCAGGATCATCATCAACCGTGTCGTCACTCGCAGGGAACGTACGTGATGTACAAGAAACCATCTTCATCCTTGTGTTCTTCGTAGATACTGCTCATGAGAGCAGCGGTCGGTGGCAGCACTTCATCGACGAAGATAAAGATGGCTTTCTCTGGCGACAGCTTGATGCGCTTGCGGATGACGTAGACGAACTGGCCGACAGTAAGGTCTGCGGGGACGAGGTACTTCTTCTTGTCGATGGTTGCGATATCCGACTTCTCGACCTTCTCACAGATCACCTGCGATAAGGATACGATACCCGTCAGTTATCAAAGAAGCGGTGAGAGTATTCCATCCGCAGCAGAAGGCGCAGGAAGAAACCATCAATAAATGGGCAAAGGAGATATAGGTGGACATACTGGGATACGGTCGGCGTACTTCTGGCGGATACGCTCGGCCTCTGCCTTGCGCTTCTCGAAGGGGTGCTCGTCCTTGAACTTGGAGCGCATGATGATAGTAGATAAAGACAGCTGACTGGACTGGCGATGTATGACAAGTTAAACTCGAACGAAGTGCTTTCGATGGATATTGATAGCTTATAAGACTCGCAAGTAGGGGATGATGGATGGGAGGATGATAACGGGAGTGGAGTCGAGAGATGCGGATATCGATGAGGAGTTGGTTGCGAGGGGACGAAGTGACGAGGATGATGACAAAGAGAGAGCTGGACTCCCCAGGCAGAGGCGACAGCCCCGCGTAATAGTCATCCTCCAAGCGATCGATCACGGGGAGAGGCGGTGAAGGCTCCACAACATGAGTCATGTGCATGGGAGAGACATCAGGCAGTCTTTTGAGGATGAGATACACTCAGGAATGTAGACACTCCTTTGGATGAGTTATGGACAATATGATTCATCTCTGAATAGGCACCCATTGCGGGCAGGATGACGCTATCAGTGTCGTGTACAGTGTACTTAAGAGTTCACTACGAGCAGCGCCTCTACTACCTGTTGATATAGCGTAAGCTCCGCCACGTACGGAACTGGATCTTTCGAATATTCGTGGCTTTCATTTAATAGTGAAAGAAAGCTATCCTTGTAATAGAAAACCCAGACGTTGACACTACCGTTGCGTTCATGATGGCGCCTATCTTGAGAGCCTTATCAGGAGGGAGCTTATCTGAATCCGCCGTGATCAAACACGTGACCTGATGGGCTGATATCCGCATCTCGTGACTGCTTCGGATCGGAAGCGCATTTGGATAGTCTCTTCAGCACCTGTCTAGGGCTAATCTTGTCCATTGATTGGCCAGTCTATACGACTCTTCTCATATCGCCCCGAGAGCTCATCTGTGGCGCAATCGTTACTCGGGTGAGTTGAGGAAACATATGACCTGATATTCCCGAACAATGGCCTTGTCTCGCACATATATACCTCTTCGGAGGTCAATCGGTCAGCTTTCTTCGCAAAGATGCCGCATTCCCGCGCAAAATATTCGAGGACAATTTCGCAGATACTATTCGGAAAAGAAGCAAGGCGATTCGCAACCATTTACCGTTTGGAGACCGTACTTCAGATTGGCAATTGGTATACCGTTTATCGGCGCTATAATATACTCAATGGTATGGCAACTGCACTCCACATGACCGGCCTTGTCTAACAGAGCTATGCAGATGACAGGCGAAGTAACCGACCTCGACTCCCCCTCAATAGTGGAGCTCGACGAGACGCTGAAGCGACAATCGCCCATCAATGAATCCTCACCCATGCGTCTCCGGATGGAGAAGCTGATCAAAGATCACCAGAAGAAGATTGTTGAAGAGCTGAGCAGGATAGACGGCAAGCAATTCCGAACAGACACATGGACACGCCCGAATGGAGGTGGTGGTATTTCTTGTGTCCTCCAGGACGGCAATGTCTTCGAAAAAGCCGGCGTCAACGTCTCGGTCGTCTATGGAGAGTTGCCCCGGCCGGCCATTGAAAAGATGCGCGCGGATCACAAGTCCTTCGTCGGCGCGGATGTGGATTCCCTGACCTTTTTCGCTGCCGGTCTTTCTCTCGTCTTGCACCCTCACAACCCTATGGCGCCTACCGTGCATTTGAATTATAGGTACTTCGAAACGTCAGACCCCAAGGACCCTATCAATGGTGACAAGAACTGGTGGTTCGGCGGTGGGACCGACCTGACTCCATCGTACTTGTTCCCAGAAGACGTCAAGCATTTCCATCAGACTATCAAGGACATGTGCGATAGGCACGACGCGACGTATTACCCGAAATTCAAAGCATGGTGTGACAAGTACTTCTACCTCCCTCATCGCGGCGAAGCGCGCGGTGTCGGTGGCATTTTCTTCGATGACCTCGATGCTAGCTTCCTTCAGAGCTCGTCTACCTCGTCATCTAATCCACAGGAGACTCTCTTCTCCTTTGTGTCTGATGGTCTTGCTTCTTTCCTTCCTTCCTATCTACCCATCCTGGAACGTCGTAAGGATATGCCTTTTACGCCCGCTCAGAAGGAGTGGCAGCAGCTTCGACGCGGCCGATATGTCGAATTCAACTTGGTCTACGACCGCGGCACGAGTTTCGGCCTGCGCACGCCTAATGCCCGTGTTGAGAGTATTCTGATGAGTTTGCCTCGCACGGCAAGCTGGGTGTATATGGATCCTGTCTCGGGGACCAGGACTGATGCGGGTGATGGGGAAGAAGAGACTTTGGGTGAAGATAAAGAGAAGGAGAAGGAGATGATTGATGTTTTGAAGCATCCACGACAGTGGGTGTAACAGTTCGAATATCGAAAAAAGCATTCATTAGGTTCTGGGACGTGGATGTAATTGGAATTTGTCGAATTGTATATCGGGAATTTTGTATACTGTACTATATCATCGAAGATAAGCGCGTCATGCAATGTGATTTAGAATCGAGGGCTGGTCAATGCCTCAAGCCTCAAGCCTGGTCTCTGTCAGATCCTGGGTATCCGTGTTTGTGCTGGGGTATCATTATTCTTAATGTATCTCTATAGATAATCTAATGTACCTTAATCTAATGGCACTCAAATCTCTCCTGACTGAAGGGCGTAGATCCGGCCAACCCCAGGACAGGTACCCCGAGTAGCCACACCATCTATGCACAAATTAAGCTAAAGATATACTGTATGAATACGGGAAGAAGGGAGGTCTTGTCTAGAAACCTTCGCCAAGAACTCGTCAGATGTGGACAATTTGGAGTATGCAACGAGTTATCTATCGTTTGTTACCTATATGAATTAGCAACATAAACAATGACAGCAAAATCTAGAGAAGAGCACAATGAACTCAAACAAATTCCTGGACTTCAGCTATTGTATTATGGTGTCGCATGACTTCTATGCGGGGGGAAGAAAGGGGGGAGGGGGTGCATATCAGGGAAAGGAATCAGAAATGACATAGAAGCAAACATTGAACCGACATTAAACATGGAAAACAAAAAACATAAGGGACGCATCTGGGGAAATTGAGAAGACTCACGATCGCTGATTACCTGCCAGCAACAAGGCTTCTCTGTTTAGCCATCCAACCCCTCTGCGCATCAGGTCCATTGGCAGCGCCATGGCGATGCCTCAGAACGGTAACATTGCTGTTCTGTAAACGAATGAAGAGATCATGCCAAGCGGAACTCACGAGTCGAAGCTCTAGATCTCGATCGTCGATCATCCTCTGGAGTTCAAGCTGTGATGCAGACGCCTAGTCAGCAAAGGACAGGATATGTGGGTGCTGGAGGTGTTCGATGCCAAGTAAAGATTGCCGCAGCTCATAAAGGGTCCACACTCACCTCTCGCTCTCTGCTGATAGTATCTTCGGTATTCTCTTCGTACTGCTTTATGCGCTCTCGAAGAGATTTAATCATTTGATTTTGTTGCTCGATATGCTGTAAACCGTATTGCAATAGTCAGCACACCATTCGAATCATCAACGCAGAACCGGCCTGGCAACATCGCTTCCACTCAAAGACTTTATCTTATCAGCGGCCACGGGCTTTGCGGGATCAACTCTCTTGTTAAAGAAGGCAAAGCGATTCCACGTGAATGTTTTCGCAGGCTTCTGAGGCATTTCGTAGATGGGAACGGCTGTAATCGCTTCAAAAGGCCGCAATATATCAAGATCCTTGACGGGCAGAAACTCGATAAACTCATCGAAATCGAAAATTTCTTCACTAACCTCTGCACGTTTGGCAAGCCTCTCAGCATTCTTTTCGATAAGCTCTGCAAATTGTTTGAGGAGTTCCATGCTCGATTTCTGAGATGAATCCTGGTCTTCGCCAGTTGCGTTGCCGGAAAATTCGGCGAGGAGCATTTGCATCTCTTTTAGTGCATCTTGATCCTCAGCCTGAATTTCGGTCTGCTTGTTATCGAGCATTTCACGTAGCTGATCGCGTTCGGCGCAGGCTTCTCTCGCCAAGGTAAGGCTGGCATCAGCCTCAGCCTCCAGATGGTGGACTTTCTGGGTGAGAGCATCCCGATCATCCCGAAGCTTAGCTGATTCGGCACCCTCCTTTTCCTTGACCTCATTGATGATATCGATCTTCTCCTTGCTTGCAAGCTCAACTTTGGGACTGTAAGCGTTTTGACCAAGTGGATCCATGTGGAAAAGATTCATGAACTTACGCTCTGCCTTTGCGGTCTCGAGTCGTTGCATGGTTGAATGGACAAGGTCTTCGGCTTCTGCGAGTTTTTTGCGAACCTCTGCGAACTCCTCGTACAATTTCCAGTACTCCTCACTGCTCTGCGAGTCAGAACGGGTGCTTGAACTATCAAGATTGCCGTACCTCTGAGTAGATTTTTCTTGCGCGAGCTGTGCCGTAAGGTTGAAACGCTCAGAGTAAGGTTTGGCGGGAACGCTCAGCTTCAAGTCACGGTGAGTCTCTTGTCGGCATCTCTCGCTTCGAGTCACACTTACAGTTGAAGGAGACGTCTTAAGAGACTCGACTTCTTTCTTTAACTCCTCGTTCTCGGATTTACTGTCATAAGTCAGCTCGGGCCACAGGGGCGAGAACGGTGGTGACACTGACAGCTCAGACTCCCTGACGCCTAGCGCCTCGAAATCTTTCTGCAACGAGCTTTGCAGTCGTGGTGTCTGGTTACCCGGCGTCATCGACGGGCTTCCAGGAGAGCCTTCAAGTTCACGAATTCGCTCCCGAAGTTCGCTAATCAGCGCATCATCCCGTTCTCGTTGTTCTTCAGCACTTTTAAGGCGTTCGGTCAGGGCGTGGTTGTTAAATTCAAGCTGTTTCTTCAAATTTTGGATTTCGTGACGATCCTGTTCAATTCGCGGTAGCAGCTTTCTATACTCCTCAAGCTCCACGTCGCGTTCGGAAGACTGTTTATGTTGCGAATCAGCCTCCTTCAACTGCTGTTGGAGGTCTTTGATCTGGTTTCGAAGGGTTTGGTTCTCCTTCTCGAAGTCCTGACTGGCCTGCAATTTCTGACGATATTTCTCTGCAGCATTAGCTTTGCGGGCGAGCTGGTCCCTCTCTGTCTTAAGCACATCGTAATCATCCTGGAGTTTCTGGAACCGTTGGTTCTTGACTCGTAGCGATTCCACGGACATCCGTAAACTGTCGATCTCATCCTGAGCAGCAGTAATTTTGGCTTCTTGCTGCGCAATAAGATCTTCCTGTTGGCGGGCTTTCGTTTCCAGGGCTTTTGCATTCATTCCGATCTCGCCTTTTCCAGACTTCAATGTCACTAGCCGATCTTCAGTTGACGCCAGGCGATTCTGCAACGTATCATTGTTCTCCTGGAGACGAGCCAGACGATTATGCAGATCTTCCAGCGCCTTCTCCAATTCCTTCTTCTCGTGCGTAAGGCGATCATTCTCAGCAAGAACCTTTCCGACACGCTCCTCGAACTTCAGCTCTAGGTCCACTGGGAGTTCTCGCTTCTGCGCTACCTCCTTATAGTCGTCAGCGCTGTCAATCGGCTCATGTTGGCCGTTCTGTGCTTCCTCGATGATATCTTTGAGCCCTTCTTGGGTCGAGGTGCTTAGGTTCTGGAGCGTTTGCACGTAGGTTTCTGCGTTGGGCGAGCTGATCGCGGCGATAAGGAGAAGCTTCAGGAGCTTGTTGGTTTCTTTGACGGAGGCCTTTTCCGCGATTACTTCGAGATCTGGCGAGGGATCAAGTCCTGAGGGGATCGCATCTTCGTTCTGATGCCTGATGTAGCTGATCAACAGCTTGTGGACGTGCTTCAGGTTCTGCCACTTGGCGACCCAGTGATCGGCTGGATTGCGTTCGGGTAGTTCGTCGAGGAAGTATTGGGGATCAATGTCCTGCAAGATCTCCCACAATATAATGCCATCCGTCAATTCATCAGTCGCCCTAAGAGTCTTGCCTAGTGAGAAGCTGTTGATCCATTCCAACAGGACCTTGGTCACGGTGTGCTCCGAGGCCATGTTGGGCGGAATGGATCACAGACAGCCCCTAAACAAGAGAACAACAGTGCCTGCCTGCCTGCCGACTGTGAAAGCTGGACTGCAATAAGAAATCAGAAAACCTATTATTCGATCAGGGAGGAAACTAGCGAATATTTATATTCGAGGTCGGGGTATCTGTCGAGAGTTTCGAGAGTGTCTCAAGCGGAATAATAATCCACGCTACGCGCCGCAATTAGGCTCAGGGACACGAGGGATCGCTTTGTCTCCACACTGTCAAATGATCCGCCGCTACGCCCACCATATTGTTCTCGACTTCTTTCACATGACCACTGTAAAGAGATAATGCCTTTCATGTCTTGTTGTAGGCCAGTCTTCAGTTAGGAGAGATAATGAATGGCTTTGTTATTATGGAAAACAAAGGACAAAGATCACCCTAAAGGTACAAGATTAACAACCAAAAACGCCATGAAGTTCCCTTTTATCCCTCCAACGACCTGTTTAGCTTTAAGTTCATTTCTTTCACATATCCCATCCATACAATTGTAAAAACTCGGTCTCACTCAGAAGATGTTTCGCTAGTTTACCAGTTTTCGCTGAGCGCAAGTACAGTACACTTCTGGGCTGCAGCATAGTCAGCCGCATGCAGTGCTGCGCGACTGGAATCTATGATTGTGTCACGTCAAGCACAAAGGCCACCGGTTCCATGGCACGGCAATTGTGTGTGTTCAGACAAAGCCAGCCTAGACATCTGGATCGGTGCTGGCACATTGTCGCAAATGTGTACTGTACGCAAACGCGGAGACCTAAAACTCGTGCTGCTCGCCGACAAAGTCACCGTCGACAGTAACAACCTTATCTTCTTCGATAAGAGGACTATAAGATGTAGATAACGCAGAGAGGCTCTCGATGGCATTCACCGAAGCCTTGGCGGCAAATCCTCTGGCGGGGTATTGTTAGAATAAGAGTGCGACGGGTGTAATCGGGTGATTGAGGGCATACTTAATCAGATCTGGAAAAAGGAAAGAAAGTCAGCCGCGAGTAAGCATTGGATATCAGTGTGTCAAAACTTACGATATTCATGAGTGATCATGCCACCCTAATGAAGAATGAGTTAGTACTTTCGATATAGACATATCAGAGTCCGTGTGAACTCCACAACATACAGCATCAACGAGAGCTTGCTTGGCCGAGTTAATGACTGAGTCTGGAGTATCATGTGGGTAAGTGACAACAATAGATTTCAAAGACACTGCTCCCAGGGCGAAGGGCAGGAGGCTAAAGAGCAGGGCAGAGCGAAACAGCTTCATAGTGATGCTTCAAGATTCACAATGAGGGTAAAGTAAGGAAGGTATACAAGCAGGTTAGTTAAAATACTGTAGTTGAATTGTCGATGAGATGAAAAGAGTATTATGGGTGCCATCTGGACAAAGTGATGATGTCTTTAATCGGAGTCCACCTCCGCTGCGTCATCGGCTGACTAAGCTGTGTGTCTTGGCGCTCTGCTTTCTTTCTCGTCTTCTCTCCTTCCGTCAAACCTCAACCTTGACCCTTCGACACTGCTAACTGTTAATCTTCTCACTCCGTGTTTGCTGCACAGTCTTTACCATTCTTTTTGAAATTGTCTTCCTTATCTTCTCTTCTCAGTTCGCAGTTAGTACTCGTTCTCGATTTTTCGTTCCCCCCGCGACCGCTCTGTTTCTCGCCGCTTCTCTTCGATCATTGGCTCAGGCTTCGTTTTCCACGGCTGCTTGGTTTCTGCTGGAAGGATCAATCGTGAACGTCACCTAGTGAGGTAGATATACTGATATACGGCTGGAAGGTTGCGGCAGGTTCTTTTGATTTGATCTGGAGGAGGCGCTGCACCACCTGTTGTTGTCTCAGTCTCGCAGAGAATAGTTAGCAAACATTCTACAAGTTTCGACGCTGTTTTCATCTCTTGCTCTCCCAGGAGAATCTTATTTGGAAACAAAGGAGGAAAGAAAAGATTGAATAAACTCATCGTTCAATAATCTCTGAGAGAAAAGAAGAAGAAAGAAAGAAAAAGAAAGAAAGGAGGAAAAGAAGAAGCATCAAAAACACAGTGATCATCTGGAAAAGGGAGAAACAAAGTCCTGAGAGAGATAGGGATTTGGTTAAGGGAGAAGAAGGGAAAGAGAACCAACACACACTTCAAGGACACATTCACAAGCCTATTGACGGAGTCGACAAAGCTATTGTGTTTGGATATCTCGTTGTACCCCGTGTTAATCATCCAAGGTCACTCCAGTGCAGCTGGTCTTGCTCTATCCGTCCGATTCTCTGATTCCCCCTTTATTACCAGCCTTTGTATCTTCAACTGCCCATCATGTCATCAGGTCTCGCTTCAGACGAGGTGGCCGAGGACTACAAGAACTCCTTGGAAGATCTAACCACGAATGACAGGTTTCAGATCAGCAACTTGACCGTCATAGCAAAAGAGAATACAGAGCATGCAATGGCTATCTCCCGGGTCCTGGAGAACCACATTCGAACAGTAGGTCTTTCTGTTTTCCCGTCATTTTATCTCCTGATGTCTTCATCTGCTGCTGTCCTTTTCTAGATGTTGCGCGCTTTGTAGTCTTTTTGTGGATTGACAGCTCTAATTTCTTTCTGTAGACACCTCCAGCTCAGAAGCTGCCGGCCTTGTATGTAGTCGACTCGATCGTCAAGAACGTGGGAACTCCTTATACTTTGTTCCTGGGACGCAACATGTATCAGACTTTCATGAATGCGTACACATTAGTCGACTCGCAAACTCGCAAGAAGCTGGACGAAATGCTCAAGACGTGGAAGGAACCTGTTCCTGGGTCATTGGATACTCGACCGGTGTTCCCTCCTGAAATCACACGCAGCATCGAGAATGCTCTCATTAAGGCGAGAACAGCAGCACTTCAACAGCAGCAGGCAAGGAGCCAACAAGAACTTCTCAGCCGTGGACGTGGAAGTACAACTCCAACCGGCTGGACACATACTCCGACGCCACCTCAGGGTACACCCCGTTATGCGCCTGTGTCAAACCAGAATGGAATCTCCCAAAACTATGTCAACGGGCATAGCTATGGCTATCAGTCTTCGGTGAGTTCATCTGGATGTCAGCATTTCAATTGGGTCTTGCAGGTTCTAACACCCCTTACAGATGGACCCTCGTTATTCTCAAACGCCCCAGTCTCAGTCACGTCAGGAAGTTGACCTTGGTGCTTTGAACACAGACATTGAAGCTCTGATCACAGCTGCCCGCAATGACTTCGCCAATAAGCCGCTGGATGCTTCCGTGCAACAACGTCTGAAGGCCCTCTTAGATCTTCAGGGTATCTTGCAGCGTCAAGAGCTTACTCAGGAGCAGCTGAGACTCGTTCGTGACCAAGTTTCTGCACTTGCTCCCACTTCGAAGCCAGTAGTTCCAACTACTCTGGCTATGCCTCCAACTATCCCAGTTGTATCGACTGCATCTGTCCCAACTCCACCAACACAAGCCATTCCACAGCCCTTTCAACAGCTTCTTAACCCTGGAACACTTGCTGAACTTATTAAAGCCACTGCTGCTCGTCAGCAGCAACCTACGCCGCCACCTCAGATCCCAGCAGTTCTTCCACAGGTCACGCCGAGCAGCGGTACGCCACAACCAGCAGCCGCGACGCCGACCGAGAATCCTTTAATTGCAGCTCTCAGGGCCCGGGGACTCCTCCCTGCTGCTCCTGCGCCGACCCCGTCAGCTGCACCGGCACCGTCCCTGGCAGCTGCTTTTCCATTTATTGTTCCGGGCCAAGTGCGATACACGCCTCCTGTCTCGACGCCGCAGACTTCTAACGTTTCCAACATTACGCTTGAAGTGCAAATGAGCACCGCATCCATAAAAATGTAGGTGATATAGCTAGGACTGCTGTATGAATTCTGCTAACTTAGAAACGTATGAAGACCTCGACCCACATTGATCGCTTCACTGTATGAAGCGCGATCAAATCGATGCGGAACGTGCGGTCGGCGGTTTTTCGCGACGGAAGAAGGCAAGGAGAAGAAAGCGCGTCATCTAGATTGGCACTTCAAGACCAACCAGCGGATGGCGGAGGCAGCCAAGCGGGCTCAGAACCGCAGTTGGTATGTTGATGAGCGGGTAAGTTTACAGTTTCGCCTCTTCCTCGCCCCCTTCTCTTCACTCCTCTTCTAACGTAGGCTAGGACTGGATTAAATCACGGGAAGTCGGAGACGATCTCGATGCTGAGGGTCAAACATCTGGCGATAGCGGAGCCGGACCGGATGGCAGCACCACGAAGAAAGGTCCACCGAAACAATGGATCCGCGCACCGAACGATGCGACATTACGAAACACGCCATGTCCCATCTGTCAGGAGAAGTTCGAGTCCACCTGGTCCGAAGAGGTGCAGGACTGGATCTGGCAGGATGCCGTCAAGGTGGGAAGCCGTGTCTACCACGCCAGCTGTTATGCCGAAGTCACCAAAGACGGATCAGCTCCAGCACGCGGAGGCACACCTCAAGCGCGTACTGGAACTCCTGACTCTGTATTAGGCAAGAGGAAGGCGGAGGTAAGCTGCTTATCGATATAAAGAAAGATCTCTATGAACCATCTTACTAACATCTCTTTAGGGAGGAGACTCGCCCACACATCACGTTCGAATCAAGACTGAGCCAGCATCATAATTCTGGTTGCTTTTTCCGCAGCCTTGCATGATCATTTTCTTCGTTTATTTCTCGACCGTCAGTCGTCGTACTGTTGACTGGAGAGAGACCTTTGTATCGTCGCGGGCCTTTCTGTTAGGGCCACATTTGGTTGCTCTCCGTGTCGTCATATCTAGCATGATCTTGGTGTTGTTTATACATGGGATTTTACATAGCTGACGTACATGCGTTGCATTTAGCCGGCGGTTGTTTGCATTGGAAATGAGGAACACAAGCAATATTTTTCAGTCTTGTCTCGGGGGCTGCACAGGACACATCGGGCAGACTTCAACTTAGTATATAGTCAGTTTAGTCGGTTCACTTGACCTTGCGATGAGGACAATATCATCCCATTTCCATACCGGATGTCATTCAGAAATGACCAGTCAGTACTTCACGCAGAGTAGTGTGCTCGCATTTAACCGGTCATATACTTGAGAATGAACCGAAGAGGCATGTTTCAGTCGTAATGGAACCCCGCCCTCGGCGATGCTCCGGTGGACTAATCTCGACAGGGCCAGGTTTGCGAGACTGGGGACAATGCTACGTAGACCATTATTAATTACCCCTCATATCGATCCATCCATTATTGATTTGCTTGTTCTGTTGGTATTTCAACGCCCGTATGCTCGGAATCCATTCAATAGTTCTTTCTTCATCTTTCTTGTTATCAAGGGAAAAGATCTATAGAATAGTTGGATACATTTGACTGTCTTCCCCGCCTTCGTGAATACAACAACAATCACAATGGCTCCTTACAACCTGAAATGGGGTATTATGGGTATGTTCAAGGACTTGTCTTTAATGATTATATGTAAATTGCGTGAATGGAACATCTGAGCTTAGGCTAACCTTGAGTACAACATAGCCACGGGATGGATCGCTGACAGTATGGTCCCAAGTCCCTGCATACCTTCTACCCTGGACAAATCAAGCCCAGACTAACCAGGGACCAATATTGATGATGAACAGTCTTCGTCAGAGATCTCCTCATTGATCCCAAAGTCCGAGATGCGTCCGACGTCTCGCACACGGTCGTTGCCGTCTCCTCGTCGTCTTCCAAGGACCGCGCGGAGAAGTTCATTGCCGAAACAGGTATCCCCACGCCCTGCGCTGCGTATGGCTCCTATGAGGAGCTCGTGGCAGATCCTAATGTCGACGTCGTGTACGTTGCGACGCCTCACTCGCACCATTATCAGAATGTGATGCTCGCGCTTGAGGCGGGCAAGCACGTTCTCTGCGAGAAGGCGTTCACCGTCAATGCGGCGCAGGTGAAGATTCTGTGCGAGACAGCGAAGAAGAAGAATCTGTTCCTGATGGAGGCTGTGTGGACTCGCTATTTCCCGCTTAGTGTGCAGGTTAGAGATCTGATCCAGAAGGGTGAGATTGGGGAGGTGTTGAGGGTTGTTGCGGATAATAGCTTCGGAGAGGACGTGGAGAAGACTTGGGGGACGCAGCATCGGATGGTGAATAAGGACCTGGCGGGCGGTTGCTTGTTGGATTGTAAGTTTCATTCTACATCAGAGTTTAGAGTTTATCACAGCTAACCATTATGCTCATCACAGTGGGAATCTATTCCTTGACTTGGGTGTTCCAAACTCTGTACCACACCCTCCCTCCATCTCAGCGCAAGCCTCCATCGAGTGTCTCCTCGCACATGACTCTCTACCATCTCACCGGCGCCGATGAAGCGACCACCATCCTCCTCACTTTCCCAACCAGCACGCCCTCCAACGGCGCCGTACCCGGCCAGTCGCAGGCTGTCGCCATGACCCATCTCCGAGTCGCGACAGACCCTGATGAGAAGAACTCTGCCCGACCCGCCATTCGCATCCAGGGCACGAAAGGCGAGATCCAGGTTGATGGTCCCGCGTTCCGTCCGGAGAGATACCGCATCATCCGGAGGAAGACGAAGGGACAGGAGGCCGCTGCCGTCGAGGAGGTCGAGTGTCCTATCCCAGGCAATGGAAAGGGTATGTACTGGGAGGCGGATGAGGTGGCTCGTTGCCTGCGTGATGGGAAGCTTGAGAGCGAGACTTTGCCCTGGGAGGAGAGCATTGTTATTATGGAGGTTATGGATGAAGTGCGTCGTCAGGGCGGGTTGACTTATCCTGAGCAGATTGAGTCGACTACCTACCCTTTGAAGCTGTAAATACTTGGATAGCGTAAATTGATGGTAGATAGCTTGGAATTGGATGAACTGGGATGATATCGATCGATCTCCGGACAAGTCAATTTCCTATACATATGTTCGTTAGCCATATGTATATTCTCCTTTCTCTGCGGCGCATTCATATATTCTCGAAAGTTTACATAGTTCGTCTTTCTCACGGCACAATCAGACTGGATCACATTACTGAACTCCTTATAGGATCGAATATTGCACTCTCTCCCAAGCAAACAATAGACTGGACATTGGGAAATCAATCATACGGTCATATAATTGTACGGCGGTTGATACAGAACAGGATGTCAGAAGAACACATAATATACATAGCGCTGGGATTACCTTTCGACAATGTGTCTATGTACGCATGTACGAAGAACAACTCCCAAACCATAGGTCATGATAATTGCAACCAACAGAGAGGGTGGTCGAGCTTAGCTCAATGATACCACCGTGGGATAATCCAATAGAAGCATGACAGTTGCTTTTCCCTCTCGTTTGGGAGAAAGTTTCATCAGGTGGCTTTTTGGCGTGACGTCCAATTCAATCGTCAGCTAGACCTTCTCATAGCAGTGTGCATGATCTAGTTCTTGTTGAAGACGCCGAGAAGGCTCTTCCACACCTGACCAGGCTCCTGGCTGGCGTCAATACCCCTCCAGATACCGGTCTTCTTGTAATAGTCAACGACAGGCGCGGTCTGGGCGTGGTAGGTTGCGAGACGCTTCTTGAGGGTATCGGCATTGTCGTCAGAGCGCTGGATCAGCGGCTCACCGGTAACATCATCCTTCATGTCCTCCTTGGGAGGGTTGAAGATCTTGTGGTACGAGCGTCCAGAGGCAGGGTGGATCAGACGTCCAGTAATTCTTGCGACCAAGAGGGCGTCATCGATCTGGAGCTCAATGGCGTGTTGGAGCTTCTGCTTACGCTCTGCAAGCATGTCATCCAAGCGCTCCGCCTGAGCGACTGTGCGGGGGAAGCCGTCCAGAATGAAACTGTAGTAGTCTGATGTTAGATCTCCCCGAGACCCCGAGTACGGGTATATACCCCGGAAAAATTATACGAACCCGTTCTTGCACTCGGGGTTGGTCTCGAGCTCGCTCTTGATCATGTTGACCATGATATCATCACTGACCAAACCACCCTGATCCATGATCTTCTTGGCCTGCTTGCCGAGCTCGGTCTTCTTGGCGACTTGTGAACGCAGCATGTCTCCCGTAGCCTGCACAGGAGAAAGTCAATTAATTAGATATGACATCTATTGCGCGTGCGGGTGCATAAGGTAAACGTACCAAGTGGCACACACAGTACTTTTCCTTGATCTTAGGAGCCTGAGTACCCTTGCCTATTGTATACATCCGTCAGCACTTCCACGCAGCATGCATTGTGCCCCGATCACACGAACCTGCGCCGGGAGGCCCCATCAGAACGATGCGCATTTGCTCCGCGATGCTCTTAGGCTTCGAGCCCTCCGATCCGGCCAGACGGCCCTCCAATTCCTCAACGCGAGCCTCGAGCTTTCCGATCATGTCCTTCAGACCGTTGACGACATCCTCTGTGATGGGCGCCATTGTGTTTGATGGAGTGGAGAAATTGGAATTAAACCTTGAGAGACGCTCTCCGAAAAGGACACACAACGTAAGGACAAGGTACCGATACCACCGGAAGAGGCTGGCGCGAAAGAACAGACGGGATAGAAGGGGGAACGCTCAGAGGAAAAGGTTGGGAACGAGAAGAGATGGAAACTGGGCGGAGAGCTTACTAGCGCCCGCGTGTCCGAGGTTCGCTCCAACGTCTCAGCGACCCGTGTTCCCGGAGGGCTGGCAAATTATCCGGTGGCAAGGGCAACAAGGCTGTGATGTCGCTGTAACTCCATATATCATCGCTGACATTACACGTTAATGGTTGGTCCAGGAAGAGGTTTCACATCAACATCTATTTTTGTTTTACTCCTTTCAACAATAAGCAAAGTATTTCCAAGATGTTTGCCAGCGAGATCAACTTCATGGTCACGTGGTCAGAAATGGCTGTGCTTATTAGCCTCAGGCACCCAGACACACTTCAGTGAGTGTGGCTGGAGCAAGGAGGAAGCCGTGGCTGATGAGTGCAGCAGGTGTGTCGGACTTGCTGGGTACCTATACCGCAGAGCTTCCAAAGCAGACCGTCAACAGCTCGCCGTCATCACATCACCTCCGCTGCTACTTCTACAGCAGCTTGACTCAACCCCCCAGCCGCCCGTCATTCACCACCATATCTACTCCCTACCTGAGGATTCCGATTAGTATTTTCTTTCTTCTTCGCCGATTGTTCTGTTATTTCTCGCTCCCGCCATGCCTGCCACCACGGCAGACACGCTTTCCCTTGTCACACGCACCGTCTCCGTTGCTCCTTTAGTCCTCCTCTCTGTCGCAGATCACTATGGTCGATCCGCGAAGGGCACCCGGAAACGTGTTGTTGGTGTGCTTCTAGGTGAAAATTCAGGCCAAAATGTCCGCGTATCAAACAGCTTTGCTGGTTCGTCGTCCTGAATTCGAGGATTCAGAGAGTCGGTGACTGATTGTTTCCTTCTTAGTTCCGTTCGAAGAGGATGAGAAAGACCCTTCCGTGTGGTTCTTGGATCACAATTTCGTCGAGTCGATGAGAGATATGTTCAAGAAGATCAACGCTCGTGAGAAGTTAATCGGATGGTACCATTCCGGCCCGAAACTGCGGGCTTCGGATCTTGAGATCAACGAACTCTTCAAGCGATACACTCCCAACCCATTGCTGGTTATCATCGATGTGCAACCGAAGGAGGTGGGCGTCCCCACGGATGCCTACTTTGCCGTCGACGAGATTAAGGATGTGAGTGCCCTTGCCTGTATCCCTGCAAAGCTCTCTGGTTGCTGATGTACCATTTCCTACAAACAGGATGGCACAACAACATCTAGGACCTTCGTTCACACCCCATCGATAATCGAAGCGGAGGAAGCCGAGGAAATCGGTGTCGAGCATCTCCTTCGCGACATAAGAGACGTTGCAGTCGGGACGCTCTCCACCCGTATAACCTCGCAGCTGCAGTCGCTGCAGGGCCTGCACCTGCGATTGCGCGATATCGGACAGTATCTCCAAAAAGTTCTCGACCATGAGCTACCTGTCAACCATGCCATTCTTGGCAACCTCCAAGACGTCTTCAACCTCCTTCCCAACCTGTCGACCCCTTCAACCACACCTCGAGTTAACGGCGCGGAACCTCAACCTGAGAACAGCGAGCTGGCGCGGGCAATGAGCATTAAGACCAATGATCAACTTATGGCTATCTATCTGAGCAGCTTGATTCGCGCCATTACAGCATTCCATGACTTGATCGACAACAAGATTCAGAACCGACAGCAGCAAGAAGAGAGCGAATCTAAGAAGGAACAAGAGATCACTAGGGCAAAGGATGACAAGGATGCCGCTAAGAAGGCTAGTGACACAGCAAACGGCGAGCAAAAGGCAGAACAAGAGAACAAGGAAAAGCCGAAGAAGAAGGGTTAATGAATGAGAGGAATGGTTTCTGCGTCTTTCTCTATGGCTGGAGTGATAGTCCTTTTGTCTCTCGGATAAGGGCCATATGGAGCAAGTCAGTCTACCGCGTTGGAATGTATATTATGGATGGTCTCAAGACGAGTTGTCAATTCCCGCTGTCCTAACAGCTATACAATTCTATCCAAGCGTAACTGTAGACTTTCAAGTTCTTCAAGTTCTCAAGAACTTGTAAGCGACTTACAAATGAGATCTCGTCATTGCACTTGTGGCAGTAATGCTTCATTGATCTTCGCAGGTTGAACCTGGGCCAGTCTTTCTCTCCTTGTTAGGAATCTCGTACAGATACCCTTCTTGCTTCCCTTGCCTGCGGCTTGATAATCTCAGTTTATAATATCATTCACGGCCATCTCTTCCGAGTCACCAAGGGTCCTTTGCTGTCAGCCTCTAAATGCCCATGAGTGTTCGTAGAGTGGCCATGCACCGAGTGCGTCATCAAACTCAGCCGATGGCATTTGCAGTGGATGCTCCCTGGCTCTCAATGTTCGAATTGGCAATTGCATAACAGTGAGCCAAGCTCTCCTTTCATCTGATCTTTGACTAGAGCGGCATGACCCTCTGAAACAGATCAGAGCAAGTCAAAGTGTTCGGCAATATTCATGGACCAATGAGCGCTGTGATGGACAGGAATAATGACCATGTCCTCGTTGAGAAGCACGTCTCCACTGATCTCGGCACGCGCGCCCACCGGCGGACAGACGGGTAGCCTTTGTCACAGATGTTGAAGAAGGAGGAGGAGTTAAATGCATTGAATACTCATTGTGTCCTGGGATTCATCCAGCCCAACCCGAACACCATCCTGCAAGTTCATTTGCACTGACTACACGCCGGTCGTCTGAATCGACGCCGGAAAGCGCCGGACACCGCGCTGCTAGAATGCATGCAAGTAAATGCTTGCATATAGGCGGTGCCGACCTCGCAGATACACGAGTCAATGTCCCGCCGAATCGGTAGTCTGAGTTGTACATCTCATCTTCGGTAGAGGCCTCAGACATATCCTCCGAGACGGGAAGACCCAGATTCCGGAACGCGGAAAGTGCAAAGGTTGGACAAGTACAATTCCACGCTCGCAGGCGAACTTCGTAGCCCTTTTCATGCTCGCGAGAGTAGAATGTACTCGACGGAGGAGATCCTGAAGATGCAGATGCCGAAGAAGCAGAAATAACGAAGAAGGTTTCCTCCATCGCGTCACTTTCTGTCTCTGGAAGACTTGATGTCATCTCCATCTGCTGGTGGTTTGGATTGATCTCTAGAGATCTGCCGTTATCGGCGCTGGGTGACGGAGAAGAGAGAAGAGCTCGGGGGTTGGCGTTGGCCTCTCCCACGAGAAATCGTCGCACGAGTTTTCGATCCAGGATGTCCAAGGCAAGAAGCAGTTCGTTCGGAAAAAGGCAATGCAGTGTAATCATGAGTGACTTCGCTCTCGCCAGCTCCGATGATGGGAGGCCAGAAAGAATATTCGCGTTTTGGTTTGGTTGGCGAGGGGCTGTGGACGCGTCCACGTCATGATCATTGTCCGTTGAAGCTGATACTACTGGGATGCATTCTGCGAGCTGGGTAATGAGATGATCAACAAATTCCGCTGTTGACGGGAACTTGCTGTGGAGAGAATTTCCAATCTCCATTTGGGCTCAGGGCCTTCGTTCGTTTCAATCATGAAATAGAGTCCACCGAGAAAGACATTGCAAAGGTTGGAAAGTGGACGCGGGTATTGCTCCAAAGGTGATGAGAGGATGCACACCCGGTGATGACCGTATGAGGTACATCCTCTTTCCAGTGGTCTCTAGAGCCCCTTCCCTTGACGAGTATATATAGATTTACAGAAACAAAATACTAAGAGATTGAGAATAATATGCGACTCTGAAGTAGAAGCTATTGATATGTTATGGGAAACTTTAGCGTAAAGACATAAAAGTTCGCTTTTGTATTCAAGTACACGGCACTGAAAACTGAGATATCTATACAGAAAGACTATCTACCAAGTATAACTGTCCAAATCAAAATGCAAGTGAGCATGCCCATAATTATGCCGATAATAAAAGAGAAAAAGAAAAATTATAGCCTTACCTTCGTCTGAAGACTTCTTGTTGTTCTTTCCCACCATGTTGCTAAGCTTGCGTTCGAGATCATTAATGCAGAGATTTGACATCCTTCCTGCTCTGCTAATTCACCGTCCGTTGCGGGCGTCCCCATAGACTTACCGTTCGACGAGCGGGTGTTGGGATCAATAGGCACAAGGGCTACAGAGCTCGATGGCCCAACGGTGTCGACATTGGACGTAGAGGACGTTGTTGCTTCTAGAGCTCCCAGGGTCGGCCACGGTTCTTAGGTCTGGGAGATGACTTGGTTGTTGAAGTCGATTTCTTCTGCGTTACTGGCGGTTTTTCCTTGGACTCACCATGGACGACGCCGTTTGGTAGGGGATGCTCCTCATCATAGTCTTCAACGAGCTCCTGAGCACAATTGAGTTCGTCAAGGGAAAGCCACTCGTCGTATTCCGGCTCATACCCTGTCCAGCGCACGAGGTACTCGATGATTGTCTTCCGATAACGGCCGACATAGCGAACTCGATTCAATAAGGCGCTCGATCTCATAGTGTTCATAACCCTCATCATCGGTGGAGACCTCCGGCAGCTTCTGGGTCACCTGCTTGGGGACTTGCATCTCTCTGAGCTGGCGTTCGCTCATGATGTATCGCTCATCCTTGTCATAACGATCTGGCTCCTTTCTTGCTCTGCCAGATCTTCTTGGCTGTATGCCCTGCGCAATCGCATTACTTCTGTTGCGCCGAGCTTTTGGCTTTGCTTCGACGTCCTCAGAGTTGGTCTTCATCTTCTTCATCGCTGGACCGTTTGACTCGTCAGAAGGATTCCTTGCACTGGGTTTCTCAATATCGTCGTCAGCAGTGGCTCTTTTACGTTTGTTGCCCTTAGAGTTGGGCTTTACCATCTTTGTTGCAGGCCGCTTTGGCTCATCAGCAAGATCCTGTGCATTTGCGTCCGCAACATCTTCGTCAAAAGTAACTCTTTTGCGTTTGTTGCCCTTGGGGCTGGGAGACATTTTCTTTTTATCTGCAGCCTCTGGCTTATCAACGCGCTCTGACTCGTTGTTGACTGGCTGTTGCTCTTGGTCATCATGCTTGTTTGTCAGGTCGAGCATGAGATCCATGGTATCAGGGGATCCATCATCTCTAGAATCAGAGTGGGAGACAGATGTCGATCCATCATCTGTCTCAGATTGGTCAGTTCCAGCCGTGGGTTGTGAGGTGGTAGACGGCTTGCCTTCAGTGCTTTTGAACTTATCGTTGCCCGATAGCGACTGTGACACGGCCGGCGGCCTTTCCTTGTCGTCAGATTTGGAGTGTATTCGTCGATAGGCCAGGAGATATGGGCCATCGCTTTTGCTCGTAGAGTCCGCTTCGAACCGAGAATCTTCGACTCGTCGGTCATTCACCGTTTTCCATTCATTTCTTGGACCTTTAACATGAATGATGTAATGACCATTCTCGATGTTACTGCCCAAATGGTCAATAACGGCATAAAGTTCATATTCAAGTGGCTGATGATGCTGACCTTGGTCAGCCGCCAGCAGATCGTCAAGTCTGAGTGTGTCGTTCCTGCTGTATTGCACTTTCTTCTTATTTTTCCCAAACAGCTCTCTATCCTGGGTCTGGACGAACCTGTTAATGCGGACTAGGAGGACTTCGGGGGGCTGTGTGATTAGCCAGCTGTTGGACGTCTGCTGTTTACACGTACCACATGGAGTTGAGTCAGTATCCTGCATAAAGTTTACAATTGACTGTTTGACACCAATGCAATCACTGTCGCCAAATTCGCCACCAACGAAAACTGCGGAATCTTTCGCCATTTTTTGTGGATTTGGGCTGCACCCACAACGCTTATAAAGCGCATTTTCCAACATGAAAATTTGCTCCAGTTCGTGTTTCCTGCTCAGGGTGATCATAGTCAATACAATGCATGCATATCATCAGTTGGACGCGAGATGGGTAGCCTTACCGTTGCTTAAATATATCCTCCTCACTTAGGTCACCGTCACTTGTCTCCAGAAAGTGACTATTCAGACAACTATTAAGAAAGACTTCCAGGAACTCAGTCACATCCTGCTCGATATTGTCTGCCTTCCTCCATTGCTGTTTCACCACCTTCGTCCAAAGCCACTGCATGATCGAGTTGATGTCATTTGTGCTGTCGTCCAATTCTATTGCGGTTGTACCGAACCAATAAACGGACTCAAGAGCGCGAAAAGCTTCAATAACACACGTTCGATAATTGCAATCACAGATTACTCCTTCTAGACCACTGTCCACGAGAGAATGGATCCAGTTGAGAAAGATGTGTGTATGCAACAGCAATATAAAAATCGCATTCCGGTAGCATAGCGTAGCAGGTCTGTGGAGACCCTGTGTCTCCAATCCCTCGGTCCTATATTCTGGGTACCAGTCGCGTAGAGGGGAAAGCTAATCCTCATTGGAAAATGTCAGAACTTTTACAAGAGTTTGTTCATTCAGTTTGTGGATGACTTACCCTTTGACTTGCTCTAGCGCGCCCATTTTGGGAAGATGGAGATCCAGAAGATGGATTCATCTTCTGTACACCTTTTCCTTTGCAGTTTCACACTCAAGTATAGTATATGAAGATGGTAAATGAAAGCGTTTTCAGATATAGAAGATGATGTCGACGCTGAAACTTAAGATTGACGATATTCAAAGATTCATGATATAGAAAGATGAAATGGATGTTTCATGCGCAGACGGACGTATTTTTGCATCAGAGTATGTGCCTCTGTGCCATTGTCTTGGCTAGCATTGCTATATCTTTGTCCTTTGTTTGCACTACGATCTTTGTCGTTAGTCTCTGCTTCATTGTGTGAATGCTCATTGTTGAAAGAGATTTGACTTCTGAACATGGTCTGAAGATTGTGTCTTGAAAGAGCAAGAAATATGCTATCCGACACTGTGCTTCAATCTTTGCCAATAAGTTGTACTTCATTGTTATGAAGGCTTCCATTGTTGAAAGCAGCTATTTCCTGCACATGGTTTTAGAATTGCGTCTGAAGAACGATGGATCGATGGGATAAAAATAGAAAATAGAACTCGGAACAAGTCACTTAACAGATGGCACTATAGTTGATGGAGTATGAGCCTTTTTCTCGCCTTCTTAATCCTCTGCCCTTTTGCCAGTCTTCTCGTTTGCAACCCTCGTTGGTCTCTGGATTTTGATCGACATGGTCGTGTCGATATCCATGCAGAGTTCGTAAGCACTGGTTGCGAAGTCTACGCTCGATAAAAGGGCTGCTGCGCTGAGTATGCGACTGAAATACAACCGGTATGGTAGAAGTGTGGAGGACAGTCTGCAGTTGTTGATGTTCTTCGCAAAGATCTCAAAGACTAGCCATGTGATGTTGTCTTTGTGCTCTGGGTTGACACGGACGAGATAAAGAAAAGTCTTCTGCAGATCCTATTTCAAACGACCTGACTGCCTCAAATTACGGGTAGCTGTCGCTGCACTGGATTCTTTCAACCAGCAATGGTATGTGTCAATTCTTTGTTTTATATTCTTTCAGATACGATATGCTTTGTCGAATCTAAAATTAGCCAGCAAAACCAGTGGCAGGAATACGACTCAAACAGTGAATCATTTGATATATTAACTACTCATGATGGTCCTTCAGAAGATCTCTCAACCTAATTATTGAAAACTGATATTGTAGGTCTACAACAGGCAGATACAAAGGATTGTTCTCTCTTCATCCTCCTTCCCTTTGTCCTTTGTTTTCCACGCGATTCCTAAGAGCACTGAAAGTGTACTCGATAAGCAGAGAGAATGATGAGAAATTAGTAAATGTTAGTTCAGATTGGCTCCTGTACTCTTTCAGTGATTTGGGAAGGTCCCATGGCAAGCAAGGATTACACCATGTGAATGTCTATGGACTTTGAAGATATTTTTCAAGAGCTGGTTTGTGTGACACGCCCACCTTGGGCATGCAAAGGACTCGACCATTTTGAATTGATTTGACGAGGTCTCTCGCTGCTCGAATTGCATGTGTTGTAACCCATGGAAATGAAGGATATCCCATGCAGGTTCTGGGACAAATCTTCACCGCTCTTCTTTCACATGCGGGTAGTCACTCTCTATACAGATGCTGGATAGTACGGCAAGCATGTACCCTTATATGCAGGGAATGAGAAGTTCTACCCTACAGTACTTAACAGATTGACATGGAAGCAAACTTGTCTGCAAGGAAGCAGCTTAACTGAATATGTAGAACAACCTGTTGAATGCCTTGAACATCTGCTTGGAGCCGCTCGAATGGCCTGCATAAAAGAGTTGTATACAAATCACACCTCCTCTTGTTGCCTAGATGCAGTCCAGGATATTCCCTGCAGGTTTATCATCCTGCACATGCACAAATCCTATATTCATCTGCACCAAGCATGATCTTATCAAAAGATTTTTCATGCGGTTAGGCGAAAAATGACCATGTAGATTGCTGCGCACAAAGCCTGCAGGACATGTAAACAAAGCACATGTCCACTATCCGTCCCAACAAAGAACTTGCCCGCGAAACGTGACATTGACTTCATGCATTGACCTTGGCTGCAAGGTGATTGTGAGATAATTTGCAAGCCAAGGACATTCCTCAGTTGGAGACCTTTGGCACAGATGCACTGAGCGCGAAAAAGCAGGGATGGACACTCACAAACCCGTGTTCGAGGTTTCGAGGAAATTAAATGCCTAAAGAAGTCGTTCCCAACTTCCCACGATATCAAATGACTCTATATGCCGTAGAGGGAAAGAGTTCAAGAGGTCATGAAACATGACACTGCAAAAGAGGGCGATACGATGTGGTCCTAGCCACATTTTAATTAAATTAAACTGTATGTACTCCAAGTACGAACGTTGGAGGAGCCTAGGGCAAAGCTAGGAATGGCATCAGGACAAAGTTTCAAAGACCCCATCTAAGAGACAGAAAGATATGGACAATGTTCAGTATTACTTCGCAAAACCAGAAGGTTATGGAGATGGATGACAACACGATAGCATCACGAGCGATCCTTCAACCATAGCGAACCAGTTCTCCTTCAACGGCTGTAGTTCATTTCCCATTTAAATTGAATACGTTTCCAATCTCCACAACCTGGAATTCCGAAACTAAACTTCCCCACATGTTGAGGTCTTGTTTCATCATTGTCGGATGTGGAGTTGCCTCGGGCCCTTCATAATAAGTGCTCACCCCCTTCGCTGATCCTATTGGTGCCTCATACGGGTTTAATGGGTTGATCCAGCCAAGCTTGAAGATCGAGAAAATTGAAAAATGTTGAGAGGTTGCTATTATGTATTATTCTCCTACTGGACCGGACAAACAAAACATTCATCTACAGCAGTATGAGAAAAAGAAGAAACAAGAAACCATCCGCCCTCTGGACGCTCGCCGTCACTTGGCTTTGGGTTTGAGGGATGCCCGCAGCTCTCATCATTAAAAATGCATATTCGTGGAATGGCTAGTATTGCATGCAAAGAGCCACCACAATGCATTTTTCTGATCTGCAGGTTCTTCGTACAATGGTAGCGTTCTCAGGCAGGTACTGTGGAATATGTACTCCATACTGGCTGGCGTAGCTCTGGCCTAGAATCCCAATGGGCTTCGCCTGTCGAAAGACTCGAAACAAATTGACAGAGCAGATGATTATTATTGTTGATGATTATGAACCACGGGTCGACCCTTCATTTCCGACGAATCCCTTCGTTATTAAATTTCCGGCTGCAAATGACTCGGCCGACCTCAAGAAATGCTCGTCATGATCCACTCTCATCCTGAATTGTTTGTCCAGGGCCTGTACGTGCAGATCCACAGTCCTATCGGAGGTGACAGCTGGTTGATTCCAAGGGTCGAGGTCGCAAATTGTTACATCCCAAAAGCCCATCATTATTTGTGCAGTCTGAGTTGCGCTTGCTCGTGTGGTGAGCCAGACAACATCCACTGGTTGTTGGACTGCTTCACAGCCACAGAGCCAGCTCCACTGACTGGGTTATATTTTTATGGATGCAGCGCTCTGATATGAGAGTTCTGTTCGCTTGATACACATTATTGGACCCCTTCTTCCCTCTGGTAAGTGACCCAAGTTGACCAATAGATTCTGCTGTAATCGTGAATGTCATAGGGTTGTAAAAAGGCCAACCACAGTCTGGGCGAACTTCTCTCGGACATTTTCTTGACGATCATTCTATGTCTGTCATTGTCAGCACAGTAGGCCATGGAGCTGACTCGGGCAGGGCCGGCCAGCCTTACTGTCAATCTTGAAGCTCCCATGCTGGTCTTATGGAAGTTTCAGTCTCCGACGAAGACGTTTACAGTCATAGATCGGTCGGCTGGTAGCATTATCGCTGTCCCCAAGAAGACAGACAGCCGGATTTCCAATGTGATTTGAAGGTTATTTGCAGGACGAACATCTGTTCCAGCCTTCTGGACCCTCGGACTGCAGTGCAGTATCGCCCACCGCCATTTCAAGACGTACGCAGTCGCATTTATACTAACAATGACTTACCCGAGTTTTGCACGGCAGTGCGACAATTCAAGCTTTGGTCGACGTGGAAAGCAGCATCGATCACTGTGCATTGCGGCATTGCCCTCCACTCGATGCAGGATTGAGATGGACCGTCAACTTTCTATGACAGACAAAAGCGAAAACAACATCGGAATGTATAAAGCAGGGTTTTGAATCTCAGACACGCAGAATGTTGCAGAATCTGCATGAGAAGGTATCAAAACTACATGGTGTCGAGGGACACGCATCTTGCTTGCTTAATGATACAGGAGTCCCATCAGCAGCCCCTACGATCGCGCAAAGGCAGACACGGTTTTCGAGTTGAACTTGACGGCTCTGAATTTATGATCTATCTACATCATACTTATATTGCGTACGGAGACAGAGCTCAATGTAGCTGGCGTCACTTGGCATTCGGTAAGTATCCACTGTTTAACTCGCAGCAGCAATTTCCCTCCAGCCTCAAGTCCACTTGGAGGATCCGTTCTGTTGCCTTCTCCCCGTAGTTATATTAATATACTGAATATTGGCCATGTCGTCGGAACGGTTAGGGTAAGCCACTGTTAACCCCCACCGATCCCTGGTAATCTTGCAGAGATGCTGCCCCGTCGTTCAAGAGGCAAAGCCGTAGGTCCCGAGGTCTCAGAGTTCAGACCAAGAAGATCAATGGATCCAATTAGACGAGTATCATGATTCATGGCAGTCTACAGATCGCAAGGTCTAGACGTCGTTTCGAGTGCAATTGCACACAGTACAGATGAGAAGGTCAACCCGCAAGCCACCGAGCTGATGATTTGAAGAAGCTCCATGGGATGAGATTAAATGTGACGATTCGACGAACCTAACTCTCGCTTGAAAACATTCAACCGAACGCTGGTTCGGATCACTACCTGAATCTGATGCATGTACTTCTGTACGGGCTGGCAGTCTGCAGAGAAGAGTAGTACCATGGATATGTGTCCCTCCATACAGTATCCCCATGGTCTAGAATACTTGTGCGCGGAGTGACGGAAGCGAGGAACTGGACAGCAAGCACTGCAGACGTTGTATATATCACCTAGACGGTTCTTTGCTATCGCCCGAGTTTCATAGTGGCTATACAATGATGGCAGCGCATCATTTGTGCCCAATTGGCGAGATATAACAGCCGAGGTCGATGCTAATGGCTGTTGTGACAGATACAGCAGCGGCGCCGTTAGGTAGTAAGTTAGTATTCAGAGCATTAAAAGGCAGCAATTATGCAAAGGAGGGTTGCCGATCCTTAAAAGGCTTCTGCGATCCACCAGCTCGAGACAAGAAAGATTGCCAGGCCAGTGCCGCCTTTAGGTCCGACGGCCCAAGATACCTTTTTTGTACTTAATTGATTATTAGAGAGCCCTACGTACCAGGTGTTGCCTCTTTGTGATTGACGACCGTTGAGAAAGGGGACCCATTTCCATGGACTGGGCCAGGGCAGCGTCCAACCGTCGAATATGTCGAGATCGGGGAATGCTGTTGGAACAGGACGCGCTGACGAGGGCAAATAAAGTATACACTGACAGTAGCGATTTCAGATCCGCGGTCTCCTCTTTTCATTTCTGGTCTGTTCTTTGCCGTCCACTCCTCACTCGCCCAGCACGGCCCGAAGGTCCAGACGAAAGGAGGCCAGGCCAGGCTTCCTTGAACTTTCTGTCATTCCGAAGCTGTCGCTGTTACGCATTTCCACCCACCAGGGCCCGTTGTTTGCTGTGGTTGGAAATTCAATTTATTATTATTACTATTATTATTATTATTATCTGGACCACATAAAACAGTGACTTGCTTTTCCCCACCCAAGAGGACCCATGTTCTTCTCTGAAGTCCCCAACTCCCTTCCCTAGCCTTCGGGTCGGCCGTCTGTGGCTTGCTTGAAACCCTCTGAGAAGAAATATGTCCTCTTGGGCCGCCTTTGCGAGTTGGTCTCTTGGTGTTTGAAGGATGAACGGCTCTCTTCGCCCTAACCCGAGGGCCAAGTGGCCCAGCACCAGTACTCCATACACACAGGCTTGTCTTCTGCCCCTCCTCGCTGTGGCTAAGCCGCTAAGGGGCTTAAACGAGATCCTTTCAATTCAACCTTTTGCGGTTACACCCCTCCCTGCAGAAGAATAACGCCTTTTTCTTCTTCGCCTTCGACGCCTCCATGCCGTGGTGATGCAACATCAACGACAGCAGCATTCGCCTCCTAACCCTGGGCATGGGAACCCATTGGACTTACTTCCGGACAATGAGTGATCCAGGGATTAATCTCGTCATTGGCGCGCTTAGATGAACACATATGACTTGTACAGAGTATACATACTCGCACGTGCACACACACACAGAGAGAGACAGAGACAGGAAGTGCCGTACCTTTACTCCGTACTTATTACATTCTTACATCCTGGCCCGGCAAACTAAGTTGACCAACCCGAGTTCCCTTGGTCAAAGCTGGGCTCGAACGGTCTGCCCGAGGTGATCTCAGATGGGTTTGACCGCTTCAGAACCCAGAACAGGCTTCCCTTTTATGATAGGCACCTGGAAGTGTGGATACTCGTCTCTGCGACTTGGATCAATTCATTCTTTCACGCCGTGTGACTTAGCACCTGGACGCATGTATGTCTGTAGTCTACTAGAGCTTCTGGAACCTTGCCGGCCTTGACTGAAAGTCTCCAAAACCGCCTCCTCTTAGCTTCATCCTGTTTCTTCTTACGGAGTAGTGTCCCCAGTTTCATTAATCTTCCCTGATCATATTATATTGTCATCTGTGCAGCCACTTACGGCTGGATCATCTCGTAAATTCCCCGATGATCGTCTCATGCATCCCGTCACTTTAGACTAGGCGTGTTTCTTCTCTCTTTCTTTCTCTGTTCTTTTCATTCTCCTACAGTACTCTACTACAGTATACTATACTACGACCTACTATCATACATTCTCCTCCGTTCTTTCCCGCCGTCTTCTCTGGTCGAAGTCGCAACCGCGTGACGGTCCTTTCCATTCCCTATCGATTACTTCATCGGCTTGAGACGCTGGAACCAGATCCAAAACCTCCCTCATCACCACGGCATTCCATGGTAGCCTTGTGCAAGACTGCCAGTTGGACTGTTATTTTGTTTGGTTCATGAAAGGCTATTGGATATATCGACTGCCATCTCTGACTTGATACCCAACTGATTGCTGCATCCGTTGTTTCTCCGAGTCTATTGGTGTTCCCCGAGTCACCTGTGGCCGACAATCCTCGGCCGACCACATTGAAAACGTAGTCAGTCACAGCCAGAGGGGAGCCCAACCAAATCTCCTCGTCTCGTCGCCACTGCGATCTTTGGGTGTATCATCTGCTTTCGACTCGGGTTCAGCTTGTGTGATGATCTTTGGAACAGAACCCAGCGTCCTCCTGCCCTTTCCTCTCTATCTATCATCACTCACGCAGTACCTTTTTCCCTTCTCGTTACCTGCGACAGAACGCCAGTTTATAACACATCCATCCCGCGAAGAGGCTTTTCTTGCGAAATCGCGCATATGATTCTGATACACAATCGACCAATACTTCTTCCTCCTCCTCCTGCCAAAGTGGATATCTCATTGTTACTGAAATCGCAAGATGAAGAGGAAACCGCCCCGGCGACCACAGCTCCTACTTATTCACTGGGACCAGCTCCAGGACCGCCAGTCACCACAGCACCCGTTGTAGCGGCACCAGCACCGGCGCCCGTTGCTTCAGCCGCCCCGGTTCCAGCCAAAACTGGGACGAAGCGCCTTCAGGCCCCGCACACGGCAGAGTCGCCGGCGAAGAAGCAATCTAAGTGGTCGCCTGAAGAAGATGCGTTGATCATTGACCTGCGGGGCAGTGGTATGAAATGGGAAGATATCAGCAAGCGGCTACCCGGACGAAGCGCCATCAGCTGTCGCCTGCACTACCAGAATTATCTCGAGCGTAGGAGCGAGTGGGACGAAGACAAGAAGAACAAACTCGCCAGACTATACGAGAGGTGAGTTCGGCCAATTCCGAGCAGCACAAGTCGTACGACAACCCGAGTCCGAGCGAACTGGGAGATGGGAAGAGCCCCAAGACGGCAGATTTGGAAAGTCCGTCGATGATGCTGTGTTTGTGCTAATTCGTATCCACCACAGATTCAAAGCAGAAATGTGGTCAAAAATAGCTGAAGAAATGGCCATTCCTTGGCGGGCGGCAGAAGCTATGCACTGGCAACTCGGCGAGCAAGAAATGGCTCGTCGGGCCGGCGTGGTTCCTTTTTCGCTGTCTAGCTCAGCCATCGACCCTCCAGCACCTAGGGCACGCCGAGCCAGTACCTCGCTATCACGATCACGAAAAGGATCAACATCGCGACCACTTCCGCCGCAACTTCCGTCTGTCGAGGAGCTCACCGCTGGAGTACCCGCTTTCGCGCCAGCTCCACCTCCGCCGCCGGCCAGAGACCCTTATCGAATCGAAAGACCACCGGAGTTGAGCGCGCCTCCGGGTGGTCACATCCTTCCTGGAAGGGGTTTTCCGCCCAGAACTCTTCCCTAGGCTGACGAGCTCTGTTCCTATTTCTATTGTTCATGTTATGAATTGCATAGCGCCGGTTGGAGGCATGCCATGATCCGTGGGAAGGAGTCCATAGACGATTTATTATACCTGAATGTTTCCCTTCTTTTGTCCTTTGGCTATCGGGCCCGAGCTGATGAGCAATATTTCCTTTTCATTTTTCCGTGGAGTCATGTATGAATGACGACAAGCTGGGACTCCGAGGCTGGATCTCGGGGCAAACGAAGGCCGTTGTGCCGTGAAATTTCATTTCTCTAGCCGTGTCGCGATCGCCCACCAATTGTCTTTTTCATATCCTGAGTCTAGGACTTGGCCGCCTGCGCTGTTGATGTCTCGCTCCAGTTCCTGGGCCTCGTACAGATGATAGTAGCGATGGAAGGTCTTCGTTTCCTCGCTCGAAGAATCTTTGGAAGCATTGCCTCTCATAACCCAGGGGACCATCACGTCTTGCTGGTCACCCTTGTCCCAACCTCTGCGGCTGGTCTTTTGTTCCAGAGCCCAGACATATATCAAAGCTCTTCCGCCCCGACCCTGGCCATCGGAGGGCTTCAACGTCCGCAGGATCTCGGCAATGGCTTGAACTCTTCGAGCGGGTGTCGACAGATGATGCACCACGGCGATCGATATGGCAAAGTCAAATGAAGAGCTTGGGTGCGGCAGATTGAGAATATCGGCCACGATTGTGGAATGTGGCTGATGATTTGAAGCAATACGGGCAAGGTTGTCAGATCTGGAAGACCATGGTCAGACACACCATTGCCACGACCATGAAGAAGGAGGATTAAAATGATATAAGCAACATCGATACCCATACATAAAGACAAGAAAACAAGAAAACGACTTATTGCATAACGAATCAAGTCTTAACTCACCGATCTGAAGCAATGATAAAAACATCTTTGTTTACAGTTAGATACTTGCCATTGCCGCATCCCACATCTAAACCAACGGCACCAGGGGTCAAGTCTTTCAAGAAACGCTCAACGATGGGCCAAGGCTGAGAACGAGTGTACGTGGTAAGCAAAGGGACATACGTGGATGGAAAGCTTCATGGGAACCTTATCATCCTATGAGTCTTACGTACCTTGTAGCGAGTGGACGAAAAATGCTCTGCAATTTGCTGATACACCTCATGGACATGCTTTTCTTCATAGGCCGCTTCATCCCCCAGCGCCACTGGACTGGTTGGATTGTCTGCAGTAGCCATATGTTTGTGATAAGTGCTTATCTCTTGCAATTCGACTAGTGCCAGAAGAATTCCAGGCAGTGAATCATTTTATCCAGTCGCTTCTCGGGACTCTCGATTTATCGTTCGGGATCAATTAAAGTTCGGTAGTGGCGCTGTTGTCTCGTGTCACGTGGCTCGGACATTTTCTGAATCAGCATGTCCTATCATCGTCCAGGTTGGAATGGCACAAGATCAACTTTAAATACAGTTGATTCGACCTGGCAGAAAACTGTCATTGCCGTTCAATTCTCCCCCGAGACCGGTATTAGTCAAGCATACCCAGAGATCTGTCTACCAAAACTCATTCGTCAATAGCATCGGGGGCGGCGAGAAGAAGTATAAGCTCAATACACCGTGTGGTACTCAACTTTCGTGTACTATATTGCAGGCACTACTTTCTCTATGTATCAAGCAACTTTTTCTACCTATGAATATAAAAGCCTGGTCTAAGATATTTGAAACTGCCGTGGTGTAATTCCACAGAAGAAGCAATTGGACACGCCATTGTAGGCAAAGAAGAAAAGAACCTCCTGGAAGAAAGAGAGGGCTGACTAAGCCCACCCAGCGTCTGCTGCTTGAGGGTGCTGGATTGTTGTACAATTTCATTGCAACGAGTCAAATGATTGTTCATGTCGAAGGGCATCAAATTTAAATCTCAAGCAACCGTGAGTAGATCTTGTCAATTCTCCTTTTATCAAAGCAATATCTCTATGATTTCGATGGTGCTATTTATTTCTATGTTTCTTCAAGATGTATTTGCAATGTGTCTGCTGCCCCCTGAATTATTATTAGCCCTGAGATTCATCTCAATTACTGTTAAATGCATTTCCAGGATTGTTCTCATTTTGATACCCTGTCTGATCACCTGTCACTGCTGCACGTTATGGATTTTAGACTGCATTCATTGATCGTTTGTAATGTTTGGGTTGAAGAGGCACCGCCACTCATCCCTCTCTTCTCAATTGTATCCCATTTACTTGGACAATCAACAAGGCGAACGTCTCTCTAACCAGCTAATGATAGAAGCTACAAAATTCCTCTCTTTGGAGTCATTGAATCCCAAAAGTTCCATCAGATCATAAATTTGTCTCTCAGATCTATCATGGCGTTTCAAGCCACTCCGGCGGATGTCACCGTCATCATCTCCACTGCTTCCTCTTCAGGAGCATCAAAAGCATCAGACACTGATCCAGGGTTGGCGACCGAGCGCCGGATCACCCCCTCATGGACCGTCAGCCAGTTGAAGGCGAAATTGGAGACGATGACTGGCATACCGCCTGGTAGTCAGCGATTACGGCTGAAGGCTCCCGGGAGACCCGATCAGTGGATTGAGGGGGATGACCGGATTGTGGGGGAATGGGGGCTGGTGAAAGGGTGCGAGATTGAGGTATTTTTTTGTTATCCCCTTTGCACCTTTTTTTTCTAGAGGAGTGGACTTTGCTAGCAACAAGGAGTCTAATACGCTTCAGGTCGACGATACCCGTCCTCCGGCCTTGCGCCCGAATTTCAACGATCTTTCTTCCGTTGAGAAGTATGTGCTTCCCACGGAGACGTACGAGTCTCTTTCGAACTCTGTGCTTGCGTGGAAGAAGAATCAGAAATTAGGCCGTTTTGATCCCAATGCCCAGTCTCCGGAGGAGTTGATGCGGAAGCAGGCGGAGAAGGATGCCACGGAGGTAAAGAAGAGAGGTATGCTTATTTCTCTAGTGAATCCTTCTAATTTGGATATCCCTCATCCTTGAAGAAGGGGCGTTGAGACTAATCGAGATACAAATGTAGGTATCGCTGTTGATAAGCGCGCTATCATCCTCCCTTCAGAGACGCCGCATATCCGGCGCGG
Source organism: Evansstolkia leycettana (assembly GCA_000787455.1). Lineage (NCBI taxonomy): Eukaryota > Fungi > Ascomycota > Eurotiomycetes > Eurotiales > Aspergillaceae > Evansstolkia > Evansstolkia leycettana. The sequence goes on along the minus strand of JSYV01000924.1, from coordinate 25,126 downwards.
CACTGTTCGCTTTGTTGGCCCGGTTCCTGGAATCCCTTACCCTGGTGTAAAGGAAGCGATGAATTCAGCGACGGGTCCGTTGCCTATCTGGGTTGGGATTCAACTTGATGAGCCTACGGGCAAGAATGACGGGACCATTAACGGGAAGAGGTACTTCGACTGTCCGAACAAAATGGGAGTGTTCGTGAAGCCGGAGAAAGTGGAAATAGGGGATTTTCCTCCGTTGGGATTGGATGATCTCGACGATGAGCTCATGGAAGAACTTTGAATTTGATTGATGTTATGATAAATATTTCATTCTCGAACAGAGGTCATGCATTAAGCGCTTGCAACAACGCATAATAGAAGTGAAGATATTGAATGTGTACAATATCATCCCATTCAAAAAGAAAAACTAGTGTAGATCCAATCCAACGATGCGCTCAGAAACCCTTGATCCTTATTCGCTAACAGTGAAGACATCAAATGAGGTAGTAAACACAAGGGCAGAACAGTTAAAAAAAGTATTTCCCAATCGCTAAAGTGAAGTTCAACCTTACAACCGACATGACGAACATCAGAATTACTAGCCTCCGCAAAGACAAATAAAAGACGACAATGCGACGGCAGGCAGATGTCAAATAAGTTATTGGTAGCAAAGAAAGGCCATTGATCTTCAGCGAAGTCGTGGACCTTGGAAGACGGTGAGAGTTGACCTATGTTTTGCTAGCCTTCTGTTTGCCTTTGGGTCGACCCTTTCCAGGGCCAGCAGCCGAGGCACCTTCAGCAGTGGATTCCTCAGTGGCCGAAGGCTTCGTAGCCGATCCAGGAGCAGACTCATCGCCTTCAACAGGGACACAACCTTGTGTAAAGAATAGTCGAGCATCCTTACCATGCGTGTTTGCGAAGCTGTAGTAGTTGCCTTTTTGGAAGAAACGAAAGTTAGTACTCGAATTATTGGGAATGTGCATGCAAACAGATAAGACCGAATCCGGGCCTACCTCGTGGAACTTGGAAAACGCATCCTTTTCCAGCACTGAACTGGACGCCGGACACATCGACTTGAACACGACCATGACAAACATAAAACACCATGTGCATCTTTTTCGAATTCTTCGGTCTTTTGACGCCACCCGGTGGCAGTTCAACGATCCCTGATCCAATGAAGGGAGAACTGAGCAATTTGGCGAACCGAAAGGTGGAATCCTTGACATCTCTTGTTTCAATTCCAGCAGGTGCATAGGCGATATCGAGAACCTCTTCCTCATCGGTGGCCGTTTGAGTTTCTGAATCCCACTTCCTGATGTAACCATGCAGGACGCCTTCTTTCTCCCATGGATCAGCAGAATCCTCGTCCTCATCTCCCGAATCATCATCCCTGTTCTTTTTTGGTCTACCTCTCTTGTGAGAGGATTTTCTTTTGCCTGCCCGTTTCTTCTCTGGCTCAAGCTCTACTGTTCGGATGATCTCTTTGATTGTCGATAGCGGGAATCTCTGTCCAACCTCGGCGTCTCCATCACCGTAAACGCACCGCTCATTTCGCCAATATGCGAGAGGCCTCACTGATACTCGCCCTGACCGTGTGTGAGTGGCACTGCCATCCGTTGGTATTTCACGCTTCAGGATATACAAACTGCGGCCCTTCAGAGGCCCCGTGCGGTTGGCGTAATTCTCAACAATCTTGTCCAGCTCAGGATCCAATGGTGGGTTTGCATTTGCGGTCTTTCGTCCTGAAGTCTTCGCTTTCTTCGACTGTCTCTGGTCGACTGCGTCGTCGTCTGCCTTGCGCCCAGTTTTCGGCGGCCGTCCGGGACGTTTGGGCTTCTGAGCAGACTCTTCCTCGCCATCTTCCTCGCCATCTGTTTCCTGCCGTGTCTTCTCATTCTGGGTCCGGCGCGTGTTACCCGCCGCATTCCATTTGGCTGGAGGTGCGGACCTTCTCATTTTGCGTGAATCGGAAGCGATAACCGACGGAGACTGTACGTCGGACTCGTCCTGGTCAGGGTCCTCATGATTCATATTGACTGGTGCGTCCACAGTAGTGTCATCGCCAACGTTGAAGCTGTCGGCGAAGTCATCGCGTGGTTCCTCGACGGCATTTCCGTTCTCGTCCGCATTCATAAGGTTGTTTGCATCATCATCATCATCACCATCCGAGAAATTGGCCGTGAGATCAGTCTCCAGCACATTGGTATTACCCTTGCCCTTGCCCCGCAAGCCATTTGGCTGAACCGTGGGCGGCGCATTTATAGATCGATTAGCGAGAGCCAACATATCCGGCCGCGACTCGATAGTTTGAGCTCGAAAATCGTCACCATCAGACGCGCTAGAAGACGCGACACCATTTTGTGCGGCGGGAGTCCTCCGTGGTGACCCAGACAGGCCGGTCTTCGCTGGAGAACGCGCCACCGGGGGTCGAAAGTAAGATGCGGGTCTATTGGCGCCATTGAGAAAATCTGCAGGATCTGGTGCGTTTCCTTCATAAGGAGAAACTCCCGGTTAGAACTGGATGAATAGCATTCACAAAAGAACAGCAAAAACGAGATTGCTATTCAACATACCTTCATCCATGGACATGCCGTCAGAGCCCATTGTAGTCTCATTTCCATTCATGAATCCATTGATTTTGACCGGGGATTTTTCTGGAGAAGAAAATATCCCCTCGATCTCTTCCATTCCATGTTCGTCTCGCTTGCCCTCCTTCAACGTAATTCCCGTGCGCCTGTACTCAGCGTCGGATTAGATACTCATGCTGAATGAATGCGAACGGCTTCATCTGCGCTCTAGAGCTAAAGCCCAAAGGGTTATCGCAGACCGTGTATGCTCACCTTCCAGCTTTGCCCACGTTGGAATAATCATAGTCGCGAGCTTTGGGGGGCCCTCTTGGAGCCATGGTTGCGGAGATCACTCAGGTAGAGTGTGAATAAATTGCGGCACCGAGAAGCAAAGGAGAAAGAAAAATCGATATCCTGGAATAGGTCAGGCTCAACCGTCAAAAGGCCGGGTAGAAAAAACCAGGCTTTGGTCGTGGGAGAAATATTTCGATGAGCGAGCGAACGTGGACTGATGCGGAGGGGAATGGAAATGACGGGCGGAAAGGCGGACACGAGCAGCGGCAGCTCTCAACGCGACCTACGCCCGCTAGACTAGAACTGGTGTCGACGCGTCTAGTAGCAGTCGCTGCACTTGGCAATTGATAACTAAATAATTAGAGATCAGATCATTTTCATTTGCTTGTCTTCCTTGTATCTATCTAGCACTTTTCGCGATGGAAGAATTGACCCAAGAGCCCGTCGATATCTCCCTCGAAACCCCTCCCTCAAACCTATTTATCCCTCCAAGCATAGACCGCGTCCCTCTCTTATCGGGAGAGTCCTACTCCTACTACTCGCCGTGCCCGTCAGCCATAACACCCCAATCCGCATCGTCAACGTCGACGGAGGGCACCAATTCCAGCACGCCATGTGTCCTGGGCGTCGACGAAGCCGGTCGCGGTCCGGTTCTGGGCCCTATGGTCTACAGTGCCTTCTACCTGCCCATCGACCTCCATCACTCTCTCCTAGCTCGCGATCACAGCTTCAATGACAGCAAAGTCCTGACGCCCGGTGTGCGTTCGAACTTGATGCGGCTACTGTGCTCGCCAGGCCAACCTCTTTTCGATTCCTGCGGATGGGCGGTAAAGGTCCTATCAGCACGCGATATTTCTTCGGGCATGATGCGGCCAGGTGCTGGAGTTTACAACCTTAATGCGCAGGCAATGGATGCTACGATTGAAATCATTCGTGGCATTGTCGAGGATCGCAGTGTGGATGTTCGAGAAGTATATATCGATACCATTGGCAATCCGGCAACATATCAACAGAAACTCGAACGGATATTTCCCTCCTTGAAGATCACCGTAGCGAAGAAGGGCGATTCTTTATACCCTTGTGTCAGCGCTGCAAGTGTCGTCGCGAAGGTGACCCGAGATGCGGCGCTCGAACTGTGCTATGAGGCAGTGCTCAAAGCTCAGGGAAACAACAGTGAACAGATTCCAGATAACGGCTGGGGCAGCGGTTATCCCTCGGATTCTAAATGCGTGGGCTGGCTACGAAAGAACATGGACCCGGTATTCGGCTGGGGCAACGAGTGCCGGTTCAGCTGGGCCACGGCAAAAGAGATGCTCGAGATAAAAGGGGGAACCACAGTCGACTGGCCGGTCGAGGAAGAGGAAGGTACTGGTCGGCTCACGGATTTCCTGATATCTTCAAGCTCGGCAAAGGGTACTAACCGCGGAGAACTGCGGGAATGGTATGGGTACAAAGCAGTAGAGATTCTGTAGCAGGTGCAGGTGTGAGTTGAAACAAAAGCAGACAGGATATTTGACTTGATTATGATTTATGATACCCACTTAACTAGGCCAATGAATGGATTTTTACATTCCAAAAGACATGATGAGAATAAATATTATGTCTCACAAAGATTGAACTCCGCCGGGTATCTCCGTTGAAATAGCCAAGTGTACATATTAGCTTCGTCAACTCTGCTTATAGTGAGTAGCGGCACTCTGCCGTAAACTTTCGTCTATCCATGCCACTGAATGCACAAGCATTCAGAGTATCATAGAGTCGCTGTTGAGAAGTAGTAATTGTCCCATAGATACTCATAATCCTCAATGACACTGCCAACCAAGTCAAGCAGGGGCTTGCCTTTCATTTTCCCCGCTAAAGCTTTTAGCCACGACCTAGACGTTGTCAGTTTCATAGCTCTCTAAACGAAAAGTATAGGCTCGTACTTGGTAATATTCTCATAGAATCCGCCTCGCATGAGCCACCATCCCATTGCCCAGCCTCGTTTCCTCAGCTCTTCGCGCTCGAGCCCCGTGAGTCCTCGAAGGCCCCCGGCAACACGTTCTCGGAAATCCTTCTTGGCAAGTTGTCTGCATCCATACTCCATTCCAAAACCGATCAACCACGGCCGCCAGCTTCGCTTGTCTCCACTCCATTTCTGCATTGCCAGGGCATATATAACAGGCCGGAGAATGTATAGAACTTCGGCTAGTTGGCCCTGACCAGTTACGCGGTGCAGTAGAGTCTTTGGAGGTTTGATATCATCCGCGGTGAGAACCTTGGAGATCAAGTAGTTGGATACGTCGTTCACATCAGGAAGAGACGGGAGTGATAGTCCCGTGCGAGGCATTGTCCAGCTCAGGTCAGACGAGCGCTCGGTATCAGGCGTATCCATTCCATTCCAATCGCTCTCCTCATCAGTAGTCCGCGGGTCCACCTCACGTTCTGGTAGTGGAGGGTTGACTAGCGGTCTGGAATTGGTGAGACGAAGCAAAAGCAGACGACAAAAAGCTTTCGCTGCTTCTATCAAGACGACGACACGCCAACGGATCTTTTCTCCACGGCGCCGGGCAATCATCTCCCAGAGCAACTCTGTATACCGAATCATTTGAAGCGCAAGGGCTACTCTATGGTATAGCGGCGACTGAGAGACCCAATACTTTGTGTATCGGGAGTGCGGAGTTGGCGTGGGCCGACGAATAGTGGATGGAAGTCTGGCTATGACTCGCGACACGAGAGAATCATGGTATAATGACAGAAGCTGAACCCCCGAGTGTACTATTTGACAAGTCAGGAGAGAAGGATCACAGAAAAAGAGTGATAGTAAGCCTACCGCATTCTGACGGTATTTCGGAATCGCGGTACCGTCCTAAGTGTAGAGCTGTTAACGTGCAGTCCCATATTTTGACATTGTAAAGAAGCAATCTAGCTCACCAGGAATAATATACGTCAATGATCTCAGCGCGGACTCTACCTGACCTACAGTGCTTGCGTTCTTGGTCACAAACTCCTCGTACAGCGGAAGCCATTTCGAGGGTTGCAGCAGGGCCACGGGTATTCGATTCTGAACTTCATGAATAGACTTCATCATAAGAAACAAGAAAATAGGTCAAATCATTTGGCCGGTATACGAGAAAAAACCTTCGGGTTGCCCATGAGCATTGCAGCACGGAAATAAGGAGACGATAGGTAAGGTCAAGGTGATGCTGCCCTGCGTTAGGCACGTGTCCCGCGTCTGCCAAGAAGAATGTACCGAGGTCAGCTGAAAGTGGAAGGCCGCTACCAACTCAGCTCAGGGACATCTCTTCATTATTGCAAGACGAACTCGAGACGTTCATGTGCAAGCATCTAAGGATTGATATCAAGATCTCTAACTTGAAATGATTGCAAGATTGCAACGTAATAATCGAAGTCCGTTTCTACATTGTTTTACCTATGCGCTACCACTAGAGGTTGTCTATATCAACTAAGCCACGCTTACCATGGTCAATCTCAAATGACGATACGTCATATGAGCCCAGTATATACGCTGTCACTGCTATATGTCGCTGGAATGAATCGGTCGATCACTGCGAGCAGGATAAACTGGCAATCCCGAGGTTTCTGGATAGCCAATTACTCATCTGCAAACTTCCACAAACCCCCCGGGCGCATTGCTTCTCTATAACGCTCTTTAATTTTTTCCCTTTCGAGCCTTTTGGCTTCCTCGCGGTCCTGCTCTAGCTCCTGAGTACTGGGCATCTCCGTCCGCCAGAATCCAGGAGGGGACGGGGCGCGCTGATGTGCATGTCGGTGTCTTCCAAACTGATCCGCGAGGAACCTTGTCTTTACCTCCTCAAGGACTTCATTTCGGGTGTTCTGACTCATACACTCCAGCAGATGGGTATCGTCGTCATCTAGATATTTGTCCAAGAAACCTAAATCCTCGGGTTTGCTTCCAGACGCTGCCGGAACTCCTCCAAGGCGTGCCATGGCCCGAAACTTCTCACCGCAACATTCCGGTCGTGTGCAGCCAGGTAGATGCTGGCGATCATCTTTATTGCGAACGACCTCTGTATATGCGAAGTTAAGCCCCTGATTACGTTCGGCGTTCAGCCTCAAACAACCAAGGTCGAGTTCTTCGATCGGTCGAGCCCTATAAAGTCTATGGCCGGGATGCGGTTGTTGCGTGCGATGGTTCGGGCAAGATGATCGAGAATCGCTCAGTACACCAGTTCCATTTCCTATCCGGGATCCCGCGGTGCGCTGTAACGAAGAGCCTTCAGTTGGTGCACCACTTGAAAGCTTTGAACCGCGAGCCGCTGATGAAGAACCCCGCCTGAGTCTCCTGGAAGCGTGCAATGGCTCCTTGGTGTTGTCACCATCCCAGGGAGATGCCTTTTGCGGGTTAAATGGCCGTTTGAAAGGTGACGGCCCTTCGAGAAGGGTTTCCAACCGCAGACAAGCACAATCGCTGCCTGCAGCTGGAGTCGAATGACCGGCTCCCAAGGCAGGCGTGAGCTTTCTGCGCACCTTGCTTCTTTCGCTATAACTGTCATCACCATCTTCCGTTATCAACGATATCCGTGCACTTGCTCTGTCTGGAGTTTTTCTCCCTTTTCCATCAAACAGTTGAAGAGCTCGTACATTTCTGTCAACGGGTTGAAGTGCTGTGGAGCACTTGGAGGGGCTCCGCTCCGGCGGAAGCTGCTGAACACGGTAGCCACGATTTTCTTGATCATCGGGTGACACTTGCGCCTGCGTCGGAGAGAGAGGCCTCTGCGAATACTGGCCGGAGGTAAAAGTTTTCTTCCTGGTCGGGGTTGCGATAGTGCCGCCAACTTCGTCCAAATCCTGCGTTCCGGACGGAATTTGAACACGATACTGCGATATGTTGCGCAAAGGACTGGAAGACATGGTCTCGCTTTTGATGAGAACCGGACGGTCTAGGTTGCCGCACCTAGATGGATCGTGCCCAGGAGAGTTGGCGCTGGAATCTTCCGGTAGCGGGGTTCGCTTCCGCTTCAGGGATGGAGCTCCCGGAGGGAGTGCAACATCAGAAGAACCACTGCCTGAGGAATTATCGCTCTCTGTTGATGAACTGTCGGACTGCGTAGAAGGCGAAGCGAACAATTGATTGTGGGCTGGATTGGACTTGTGCTTCACTGGGTGGTCTTCGGCCCCATCTCCTGACATTGAGCAGCAGGTTTTCGATCCAGATGCAGCAGATGAGTTCAGCTCGTGACGCAGGTTTGCGAGCTCTTTCTCATATCCCACCGTCGCAGATGACGTTTGATGCTTTCCGTCCGCATCATTGATGGTTCCTTGAACTCTCTTGAAAGTGACTGGAACCCCGTCTACCACAATTGTAAATTCTTCCTGGCCGATACGGTCCTGCCATTGCAATAACTTCAGTAACTTCCGTTTGTTGCTCTTTGCCTTCGCGCTCAATTCATCCCAAGCCGTCATGAGTGTCTGCATATCACTGTAGAGTGCTCTGTAGGTTCCTCCGAGAGCCTTGAGTTGCTCACAAAAGCCAGATTCCACACTTTCAGGGTCCCCATTCTCCCATGGCCCGAGGACAATTTCCGGGGCATAGGTATCGTCCAATCTAGATTTGAACTCAGCGATCGTTGTGTCTTTCGACTCGACGTCAATCAACTCTTCCTTCAACATTGAGTTCTCGCGTTGAAGCTCTTCTGTTCTTGCGAGAGCATTCTTTCGTGCTTCTTCCGCAGTGGCTGCTTTGCCCTCCCATTCCTTGATTGTTGCATCACGTGCAGCGAGCTCGGCATGAAGGTCTCTGTATGCATGATTGAATGATTCATCGAAGGCTTGCGCAAGTGAGGATTGCAGTTGCTTGAAGACCTCCATGTAGTAAATATGGATCGGCCGCTGGATGTAACTGAATAAGAATACGGATGATGCTGTAACCCAGGCTTGACGCGATGAAGTAAATGTGACGCGTTTCCTAGTGGGCAGCCTCGGCCCGCGTCCACTGGAGCCTTAAGTTATCTCTGGGCCCTTAGATAAGCTGATTGAGGCTTTTGACCTCTCATGCCGCTACGTAGTGGTGCTCCACTGTGTCATGTCGCACCTTTACCTTCTCGCTACCGTAATCCGGTTGCGCTCGCGCTCATGTGCCTATAAGCTGTAAAGAGCCGCACCATGTCGAAAAGATGTAGGGAGGATGAGGAAATCGATATTCAACCTCAAAGATCAAAACGTGCTCGCAATATCGCGGACGACCGTGTTGACCGCCTTTCGTCATTGAGTGACGAACTTCTACTTCATATTCTGTCATTCCTTCCAATATCGTCTTTAAATGTCTGTCAAAGGTAAGTTTTATATATCAGACTCTGCCGCGAGTGCTGTATTGACGCTGGATCATTACCTAGGTTATCACGCCGTTTCCACGCATTAGCCGCGGACTCAGAGCTTTGGAAGAGGCAATATTACTCACGGTGGGTGTGGCCGCGTGCACGTCGACTGGCCAATATTAAACATACCACACTTTCTCCGTCGAGATTCGAGTACTCTCCAAAGGTGTCAAACTGGCTAGACCACGGCCATCTCGCGCTCGATGGAAAGGTTACGAATTGGAAAAGGCAGTATCGCCTCAGGCACAACTGGTCGAAGGGCATTTGTCGAGTGACTGAAGTCGAGTTTCCTCAGCGCCGACCTCCGCCGATGCTAGTCGATCTCTGCGCTGGTATTGTTTTCACGGCGGATTCCGATCGCGGACTTCGAGCTTGGATCGCCAAGGATGCAAAATCTTGCGTGGCGAGCGTTTCATTCGCGGATTCTAAACAGACTATCTCGCCTCCTGCACCCACCGCTCTCACAGCAACGTATTGTTCGCAACGAAAACGGATTGAGGTTGCGGTAGGGTTTCAAGATGGTTCCTTTCGTCTCTGTGCTTTCGATATGGAAACAACTCGGCTAAGCCTGAGCTCTTCTCATGCTGGAGATGCCGATGGGGCCATAACCGCGATGGCATCTTCATCTCCATATCTTTTAATGGTTTCACGACACAAGGTCTTGACATTATATGAGATGCCAAATCAATCTCGGCATGGGTCCGCAGAGGACTCGACTAAGTGGCCGCGTTTGCTTGCATCGCTCAACGCAGATAACATTGTAGCGCCGATGTCACTGTCACTTCGCATTGCGGCCTCTGAAATAATTGCGTCGGTCGTTTACAGCTTCTTCCACCTCGGTTGTGGGTGGTCATTGGGCATTCAGGAGCTCCGCTTCGGCCGAGATGGCCAACCTGTGGGCTCGCGACTTGCTACAACTGTGGACTCCCAGTATGGGGCAAGGCATTTGCAGCCTTCAACCCTGTCGAAAAGAGCTCGCAATCATCCTACGGGCCACGAAGACCAGGTGCCCGAGGCTTTCAATGTTACAGCTGAGCCATCTATTCTGCATCATGAACCCCCAACTTCAATGTCATACTCTCACCCTTACCTTCTGACATCTCACGCCGACAATACTCTGACTATGTATCTCGTTGTATCTACAAAGGAAAGCCTTTTCGTCAAAACAGGCAGAAGACTCTGGGGTCATACATCGTCCGTTTCTGCCGTGCAGGTCAGTGATCGCGGTAAGGCGATTTCTGTGAGCACACGCGGGGATGAAATCAGGATATGGGAACTCGAAAAAGTCATCTCGTCTTCTGGTACGAAGAGGGCACTACAAGTGGAAAGCAGTATCCAGATCAGCCCTGAAAACAAGCGAAGCAAGAGATCTCAAGACCTTCCAAGGCCACCGACCAGTGAACGTCAATTCAGCGTGACGGGCCTGATGGTCCAAGATGTGTCGCATGAGCTAGCTCGGATGCGAGGTTGTGTTGGTTTCAATGATGAATTGGTACTTTTGCTTCGAGAGAAGGACGTGGGAACACAACTGCTTGAGTGTTATGATTTCACATAGAAAGAATTTTCCGATATGAATTAGAATGAAGAACCAATGATCAAAATGCTGGCACATTGTGAACAAAGCGATATCCATGGTCCCAGCATCTGATCGAATCCAGACTCCTACAGACTGAGACCCTTCATTGGGGAACTTGACATATTTTTAATACTGGCCTGAAAATACAGCACACATTGCATGATACGATGCCCACTGTTTGTACAGTAGACTGCATAACCTTAAATCCAGATTCCGGGAAATGTCTGTTAGAAAGCTGCCAAAGGATAACATTCTCGAGGACCTTGGAGTTTGAATGGCAACCCTTGCAAAAGGCCCTGGTACCCCACTTGTTGGGCAGTGGCAGTCTCACAGAACAATGTAGCTATGGCTGTCTCTATTCCATCTTCCCCTTTCTTTTCTGTGCTGCTTTGCCTGCGGCTCGCGGATATATAGTGCAGAAAGATTCACTCATCAGCTCTTCTTCTCAGGAAAATCTCTCTGAGGTCACTCTGATCGATGTGGAATGGTTAACTGAATGAGAAGAACTGCATATTTTCTGGAGTTGAGTCCACAAATATTCTGAATATGGATCTTCCGTGGCATTGCTGCTATCCTCTTGACTCTGCACATCAGGCTGGACTGATTGTTCCATGCTTGTCAGTTCATCTTCTTTCGATTCAGCTGGAATGCTATCGATACATCATGGTGTGTCTGATTGCATCAATACCCTCTCAGAGATTGTACTGGCCGTCAGCCAGTGCTGGAGTTTTCCTCGACACAATCTGTCTTCCGACTGCTCTAGCAGCCTTGTAGCATTCTGTTCCAGATCTCATTCCTTCAAACGTCACCTCTCTCTTCTTTTTCTACACTCTTCATCTTCCTTCTGGCGCTATTGCCGGCTTCTGATAGACGATCACGATTGTTGTCTCGTGTCTAGAGCGTTGTTTACCCCGTGAGGCAGGACTCAGACAAAAGTAAGTCTCAAATCAGGGACCAGCCTTCGATGGCTGCCGCTTCAGTTGACTGGAATCTTCCATGCGAGCCTTGTTTATTTTCGGTGCAAAATAGACCTCGATGAGCACAGGTCTCCAGAAAAGGCGTCCTCTCCTATGGGCAGCGGATGAAGAATCCAACTAGGGACCGCGGGAAGATTTCTCCCGCACCGACGAATTTGCAATTTCAAAAAAAAAAATTATCATCAATTCCTGACAACCGCTTCTCTCCACCAGTTTCCCTCTCTCGCCCTTTTCTTCTCAACCGAAACACATTCAATCCGGATCGCCCCTAGTTGATCAAAAATGGATCGTCAAGCTGGAGGCCGTGGATGCTTCAACTGTGAGTTTTTCAATTGTGATGCCCGCAAATCGTGAGCGTTGTGGGCGCGCGTTCTAGCCGATGGCTTTTTACGCCTCGCTTTGCTATCCGGACAGATTGGTAGCTCTCGCCTTCTGTGTCCCTTTGATGACTAGCATCATGTCTTCTTGAGCCACAATCGGTCTTTATCTTGCGATTGACCCTCTGCGTGGGCTCATTTTGTCGCCGTTCTTTTGCGAATCCACTGAAACATGATTATTGACTGACAACTTCTGCAACAGGCGGCGATGCCTTGCATCAGGTAAAATGATTTACCCTCACCATTGCCCTAATCTCCGTCCCCTTGCCCTCAATCCTATGCTTTCTGAAAGGCCAAAGGACTCACAAGCGTTGGATCTACAGGCTCGCGACTGCCCCAAGAAGGGAACTCCCACCTGGTAAGTACCCCATCCGATCTGGAAAATGGTTTCTACGCTTCAGCGCCATTAACCATCTTTGATAGCTACAACTGCGGCGGTATGCTCCATCCTTTCAATTGACTACTACCACCTTCCGCTCGTCTGTTGCACTCTTCTAACGTATGTTCTGCGATTTGGTAGGCCAGGGACACGTCAGTAAGTTTCGCCGGATTCCATGTCTACAGAGGGTCTCGCAACATGTCTGACTTTAATCCTTGGCAGGCCGTGAATGCACTGCAGCCCCTAAGGAGAAGACTTGCTACCGATGCGGGGGCGTCGGACACATCTCTCGCGAATGCACCCAGGCGAGCTCAGGCGACAACCACAGCGGTGCTACTGGTGGCCAGGAGTGCTACAAGTGCGGTCAAGTTGGTCACATCGCTCGTAACTGCCCTCAGGGCGGTAACTACGGAAGCGGTTACGGTTCCGGCAACAGCTACGGTGGCCGCCAGCAGACTTGCTACTCTTGCGGTGGTTTCGGCCACATGGCTCGTGATTGCACCCAGGGTCAGAAGTGCTACAACTGTAAGTCGAAGTCAGATATGAATCTGGTCCTTCACTATTTTTCCTCAATGCTAAGTATCTATTCATCAGGTGGTGAAGTCGGCCACGTTTCTCGTGACTGCCCTACCGAGGCCAAGGGCGAGCGCGTTTGCTACAAGTGCAAGCAGCCTGGCCACGTCCAGGCGGCTTGCCCTAACTAAGGGAAGCAGTCTGCTAGGGGCAATGAGAGGAGGCACGCACATGAGAGAAGCCTCAAATTCTAGTTGTGCTCTTTCTGTAATGATTTGAAAATTCTATTCCCCCCTTTTCATCCTACACTTATGACGATATCACGGCTTGATTTACGAATTCGGCATTCAATGGGTCTTATTTCTTCCCGATAAAGAGCAATTTCCGATGATGGCATCTTTGTTGTTTGCACGACATCGCGACGCCATGACATACCATCTCCCGGCATGGACAAAGTTGATGAATCGGTTTTCAAGGGACAGGCGGTTTGAGTTGCGAATGGACAAAAGTGCGGTGAATCTCTTCGGTGTGGCTTCTCTCCATAATCAAAAAGATGTGGTCTTCAATCCATTTCTCCGATGTTTCGGAATCGTCCAGTTTTCCGGTTGTTTCTTAGTTGCAACTGCCGCGCGTGAATCTTCCATTTCTCTCTGCACGCTTCATATTTGTCGATTGTAGGATGGGATCTGCATCAATAGCGATATGAAGTTATGGCAGCTCCGAATGTAAAGATCTTCAAGGCCACCTTCGAGAATTTGAGCGCACAGCTCCCTGCCAGTCAGATCTTGTCTTGCAGTCTGGCTTTAAACATTACTCTTTCTGTTCCCGCAGATGGTTTTTCGAGCCATTTCATGTAATGCTAAAGTGGGCGAGCTGTCCAACAAGATCCATATTCTGACCTTATCTGGTATAGGTCTATCCCTGCGCGATTATGTACTGCGTCTTGATTATGTTGCCTGTTTATGATATGAACCCATGAACATGACTATCTATCTGACCAAACAATCAAGAGCTGCAACTGCACATCATTGCTCTCTTGAATTTAGGAACATCTCCACAGAAGCGTTTCTCTTCCTCCCTGCTAAGACCCCATTCCTCGTTGAATGGATTCAATGACATATGCATTATGCGTCCAAGAATTTCTCGATCTCCTTTGTGCTCAACACGCTCAATGACCTCGTCGAGAATCCAGCCGCGTGGGAGAAACTATGATGAATTAGTATTGGTTTGAACAGTTCAGACATGTCAAATCTCACCTTTGGATTGGCATCCTTCATGGCCTGTTGACGGTCCTTGTCATCCTCCAGGCTCCAATCCTCTAGTATCCGCTTCCTCCAACTGTCGAGCCATTTCGCAACTCGTTCTTTAGCAGAGTCCTCCGTAAATCCTATCGCGTTAACACCCTCACTGTGGAAGAAGACTGGCGCGATCTCAATCCTCTTTTCCTCGGTCTCGACATCAGCGATCGACAGGTTCGAGAGGCGCCGGAAGAAATGGTTGAAATCAAGCTCCAACGCTTCCATTGTGTCAAGCAGCTCCGAGTAGAGCTCCTGGAAATCAGACTCCTTTTCAGTCTTCAGGCCCAGTCTTCTGCCCATTAGAGCCTTGTATTCACTCAAGAAGACTGTCCTGAATTCATCGCCTGTCCTTTCGATGATATTCTCTGCGCGCTTGATCAGTTCTGGTGCAAATTCCTCCATCACGCCTTCTTTGACGAATTGTTCTTCGTCGACCCTATCCCCAGCTCCAATCAATTCGCCCAGTGACTCCCCGAGTCGTACAAGATTCCACCATATTATACTTGGTTGATTCTTGTAAGAGTACCTCAGCATGTGGTCGTCGTGATTCGGAGTATACTGAGGGTCAAAATTGTCCATGAAAGCGAACGGACCATAGTCGAGTGATAATCCATATATCGATGTGTTGTCGGTATTCAAAACGCCATTCATGAATCCGTAGGCTTGCCATGCAGCTACGGTCTTGGCGTTTCTCCGAGCTATTTCGCGGTATAGCCTCGCAAATCGATTTTCGGCTACACCTTCATGATCTTGAATTTCATCGCGAGGAACGCCTCTTGGCGCATTAACCACCGCCGCTGGTGACTGTTCCTTGTCCTTCAATGATACAGCGGCAGGGAGTGATTCCCATCCAGGGAAGACATCCTCGGCAATATATGTGGCCAGTTTCCTTATGAGACCGCGATCACCGCGCGCACGTAATATATCAAATGATCCAATTCTCAGCCAGGACTCTGCAAATCGGGCCACTATAGCCCCCGGTTCGATGCGCTCTCGCAATACCTTTGACTTAGGAAGTAAAGTAAGGGAAAGAGCACGCGTAGTAGGGACGCCAAGCGCGTGAAGAGCTAAGTTTTCCAGTCAGCAATTGCCAGATACAAGTCTTGCTTGCTTTCAATACCTTCTGAGACAATATATTCACGGATACTGGACCGAAGAACTGCCTTTCCGTCTGCGAAGCGTGAATATGGTGTTCTCCCAGCACCTTTGAGCTGCAACTCATATCGGGTATTGGTCTTTGGGTTGATGGTCTCAAAGAGACTGATCGCACGCTATTCTCGTCAGCATCTATCAAACGTTCTATTAAACTCTATTGCTTACTCCATCGCCTAGTTGTCCCGCCCAGGAGCCACTACAGTAAGTCAGCTATCGGTTCTATACAGTGCCTCTGTGTGTCTTGGAGAAGCATACAATTGCCAGCCTTGGAATCGTTAGTGCGTTGACCTTCCGTTGCATCTTCCCACGGCTGTCTCACCTCCGTAGCATTGAGCCCATGGATATATCCCCCCATTCTCTTCGTCCCAGTAAATCTTGTTTCCGGCCACCAGAGCCTTGAACTCGGGCGTTTGTTCTTCGCCTGCTTTCAATCCAATATCGTGCATTGCCTTTGGGCTGACACCTAAAAGCTCCGGTTCCTCAGCAGGCTCGGGGCGGACAAAGGTGTACATTGCACCCTTCACCAAACGGGGACCCAACGCTTCTCTGGGCGCATTGTGAGAGGCCTCGGGTGTCTCGAAGGCGGGATCTGGCGGAAGCTTGGACGTGAATGTATTAGATTTGGGAAGTTCGGCCAACGAGACCCCGTTCCCCTGACTGGAGAAGTGCGATGTCATTTGCCACAAGCGAGTTCGGGTATACCGTGACTGGCGAAGGAGCGTAGAGCGAGCAGACAGCATATACTAACAGTTATTAGTGGAAGGAGTCAGAATCTAGTATTCAACCAATCCTGAGAAGACCTAGAGAAAGATAGAAAGCAAAGACGAATACAAAAACGACTTAGAGCAGTTGATGAATCGCGCTTTGCACGGACCGGCCATTCTTGATGGAAATTCTGGGGTACCTATCGGGTGACATCACTTGCCGACACTCCCACCAGACAGACAAATCGTTGGCAATAAACACAGTATAATGAGATCAGCGGTTCATCAAAACAGGGCGTTGCAGAGTTCAGAATCTGAGAATTCCATCGCCACTGAGTCACCCTGCACGTACCTTTTCTTGAATATGTCACGCATCAATGGTTTCAGATGAAGTGCAAGATGTATCGCATCTACTGATCTAGTGACTGGCATCAATTGTAGTACAAAGGAGAAACTAACTTAAGCAAAAGGTTGTGAGATATTCTTGCACAGTACATAATACGAATGATGGATGAGGGGGTGTTCATGAGGACGGAATTAAGCCGCGCTCCACTCTGTTTCTAAAAGTAAGGATTAGTAGCTTTCAGAGTGAAGACCGTGTTTCTGTGTTATTTGCGTCAGTCTTGCAATAGCGATAATGATGGCGCAATGATAAAAGGTGCCTTGTACCCCGCAAGACTCCGCAAAGGTCACCACATACTACAGTGTACTACCTTTTGGACCTCGAACCGATCGCTTAATCTTCTTGTTCAGCATGGCCAGCATATCCAAAGAAGTGCCGAGCGTCAAGCTCAATGATAGAGTTTCAATCCCAATTGTAAGTTCTCTGATGGTAAATTGGGAGTCCCCGCGTGGGGAATGATTCGATTATTAACCCCATAGCCAGCTGGGATATGGTACAGGCACCGCATGGTATAAGAAAGCAGGAGACACCAGCATCAATCGCGAACTCGTCGAATCGATCAAAACGGCAATTAAGCTTGGGTACACTCATCTAGATGGCGCGGAAGTCTACAATACGGAGCAGGAATTGGGTCTTGCCATC
Source organism: Evansstolkia leycettana (assembly GCA_000787455.1). NCBI lineage: Eukaryota > Fungi > Ascomycota > Eurotiomycetes > Eurotiales > Aspergillaceae > Evansstolkia > Evansstolkia leycettana. The sequence continues at coordinate 7,936 of JSYV01000924.1, read as the reverse complement.
AAAGAGAGTGGTGTGGAGAGAGAGAAGCTCTTCGTGACGACCAAAGTTATAACCAACATTGCCGATATTACCAAGGCGATTGACATGAGCTTGGAGAAGCTCCAGCTCAGCTACGTTGATTTGTGCGTTCTGATTTGGCTCCACAGCTATGGCTGAGCAATTGAAGTAACGAGGCATTCAGGTATCTGATCCATTCGCCCTTCTTCGCCAAGTCGGACAGTGATTTCCAGGAAGCCTGGGCTGCCATGGAGAAGGTTCAGCAGTCTGGAAAGGCCCGGGCGATTGGGGTATCCAACTATCTGCAGCCGCATCTGGAAGCAACCCTGAAGACCGCAAAGATACCGCCGGCGATCAATCAGATCGAATTCCACCCCTATCTGCAACATGGCGATCTTGTTCAATTTCACAAGTCGAAGGGAATCAGGACGGCCAGCTACGGGCCCTTGACTCCCTGGACTCGAGCCAAAGGTGGACCTGTGGATGACTTTGTGTCATCGCTGGCCAAGAAATACGCCGTCAGTGAAACAGAGGTCCTGCTGCGTTGGGCCATCGATGCAGGTGATATTGTGATTACCACGAGTAGCAAGGACTCGCGTCTTAGCAGCTACCTGCGCGCCCTGACATTCAAGTTGACTCCGAAAGAGGTGAATGAAATCTGCGAGCTTGGCCAGCAGAAACATTACAGAGCCTTTTGGCAGAATAAATACGCCAGCGACGATCGCTCGTGAGAGGGAAAATTGGTGTGGAAATCTTCCGGGAACCTTGAGTCGATCATTATCGATTTCGCCACACAATCTCGTATCTGACAGGATGAACAGTATCAGTAATTTCATAGAAAGAGAATACTAAGGATTCTTGAAGCATACTCTGCTATAGACTTCATACTAGTCTGCAAGTATCAGCACTCGCAGCAAAGAACTGCTGTAGAGCATCGATACCAGCAAACTAAAGAGAATAATGAAGAAGAAGAAGAAGAAGAAGAAGAAGAAGAAGAAGAAGAAGAAGAAGAAGAAGAAGGGAATAGAGATATAAGCATTGAATCGGAATCATGAAAGTCCCCTCAATTGTCGGATCGACGAGTTCTCACGGTGAAAGCGTATAGGAATACTGGATCCTCATTGCCAAGCCCCCTCCGCTCCAGCCCCAGCTCATTGTTCTATCCCGTCCTGGCTTTCATGCTTCTTTCACGCTCTCTTGATTGTTTGAAAAAGGAACCTTTGCTGGTGCTCCATTCCTTTCTACTGCAGACGGCGATGAAGGCGCCAGTCCATGGCGATCTATGCGCTTTGTTATCGTGAAGCAAACCAGCTCAGCCTGGCTATTCCCAGCTGTCTGTAGCTGGTTTCCCTCCCCCGCAGACAGGTTCATCATCATACTACATTCCAATTTCCCTCATTCCCTCGATAGGTGGGCAACTGGGAGCGAAGTGAATATCATTTTATCACCTTAGCGCTGCAGCCAGGAAGTTCTCAACTCCGCACTGTGTCAATCCAATGAATCTGGCGGGTGCTCATCTGACCACTGCACCTCAGCCCTTGGAAGTGTGGTATCGCAATTGATCAACCAACTCCGAGGATCATAACATTCACCACACCGGCTCTAAATGCTCTACTGTGAATGCACCAGCTATTCGAGGTCAATCACGCCGCTGTACTCAGTGTTATCTATGCTTTTGATTCTGCTCTACTTTCCAGCTTTTCCGGAGGCCCGCGGTCGCAGCAATCTCAGCTCACCTCTGATGATATTCATCTCTGCACCACATTCTCCGAGGCATCGCGCACGATATCTACGTCCTTAGAACGAACCACTTCTCTCCGAGATCTTCTAGCCTCGTTGTCGCATCTATCCCGATACCCGTCCGGCAACTTCTTTCGACTCACGGCTAGAGGACTGCAATGTCGGTGAACCAACCATCTCCCTTCCTCGACGATACACAAAGTCACAAGATCGCTAGACAAGACTCGCCCGTGTCTGAGCAAGACTCGATCGATACGCGGCTAAAACGGCTCAAAGACGAGATACTTCCATTTTATCCCTTTCTCCTCACCGTTCCGACCGATGTGCCTTTCCGCCTAGGGGGCCGTTTTGTCAATAACTGGGCAGTGGGAAAGGACGGGCCATTCGCTCCGGAAGAACAGCAACTTCAATACATGACTTTCTTGACTCATCAAGAAGGAGACTCACTACTTGTGGCTGTTGGAGATTGGTCAGATGGGACTGGGAGCATTATGACGGATCAGCGCTCGTCGCCGCAAAGTGCTGCGAGTACACCGACAACTGGGGTAGTGAAGAAGAAGATCAGTCTAAACGATTACAAGAACAAGACCAAGACAGGAACTGTTTCCTCTTCCGCGATTCAAGATGATGCAACCCGGAGCGTAGCGACGCCACAGGCACCTGAAAACAAACCGCGTACCTCCAAACCTAAAACTGCAGAAGATAGCGCTCGGAGACAGCAAAATGGCGCTTTGCCATCAAAGTTCAATGACCGTTCTTCTGGGGAGAAACCAGCGCTGAAACGACCCCCGGAGCAAGAATCAAATAACTCAAGAGTGCATGGCAAAATGGATTCAGACTGGCGTTCACCAAAGAGACAGCGAGTCTCTTCTGAGACAACAAATGATCAACAATCGCATCGCTCGAAACATATCACAAATGGTCTCCCGGCTCTTCTCTCGCCGACTCTTCCTCCGACTTCGAGTAGTCCTAGACTCCCCCGACTCCTGTCACCTACTCTTCCACCAGACATTGAGGAAGAGCTAGCCAGGCTTGGTGAGGAGTCTCCAATGCGAGCTTCATCCCATAAAAGGACGCCCTCTAACATGTCTACTGTATCGAAAGACGATAATTCGAAGGTTCAGTCTGCCGACCGCGGCAAATCACGGCTTCCGTCCGACCTCAGTCCAAGTATCAGGCCGTTACATGCGGCGGATAAGAATCCATCTGCAGCGCGGAATCGTTCGAGTAGCGATTTACGCGACACGTTGAAGGATGATTTCGGTCAACCAGCCAAGCAACCGCTGCTTGTCAAATTGAAGTATGGAAGGGCGAATAGGAAGCGAGTGGAGGCTCTTCTTAGATTTTCAGGCAAAAGAAAAGCGGCCTCGGCAAGTTCGTCAGTGAAGGATCCTAGCGACTACGACGGCCATCAGATCAAAAAGGACGATCAAGATTTACCGAAGAGTTCACGATCTGAGTATCTTGCCTCAAACGCATCTCGGAACGAAAAGCGGTCGAAATTTGTATCGACAGGCGATACACGAGATACACCCGAGGAAAAGGAATTGAAGCATCAGTCGGCCTTGGAGACAACCAGGACTCCAGTATCTCAGCGCTCTGTTGTCAATGCAGCGCAGAATTCCCAAGAAAGCGCCAAGCAGATAACAAACACTCCTGGGAAGGACAACAGGGGTGTTGCATTACGTCGAACTGGATCCGGCGACAGCGAGGGTAAAACTCCTGCCCAACAAGCCACGAAGCATCCACTCGGTGAACCGGAGAAGGCCTCGAAAGTATCACCTCCGCAATCTGACTCGCAGACATCTCGGTCTCGCAATGATGAGCGACGAGCCTGGAGAGATGAGTATCAGAAATATGCCGGTCTCGGCCGGGAATTGAAACATGCCGCTGATCGACACAGAGCCAGGGAGAATGCCACAGCTACAGATGAGAAGCTTGCAGCAGTTACTGCAATTGAGGCCATTCTTTGCTTCATTCTTGCGTTCATTGCCGATGACCAGTCCAAGGCCCTGGCTCGTCAAGTCGGCGACTCGTCAACTTGGCTATCTATCCTCGCCTATTGGCGTGTCGTAAGAAAGAACTGCTCCCCATACCCGCAGTTACATAGCCTGTGCCTGCTCCTCGGTGCCGTATCTTTCGATACGATCCATGCTCTGGACCTAGAGCGTCTTGCGGTCGCCGCGCTCCCTGGCGACCATACTCCTGTTCCTACACCCGGAAGTGACGGCAATACCGTGATGTCGGACGAAAGCAAGCGGAATCGAAAGGAGTTCCTTGAGCTGAAGCAACGACTACCTGAATTCTACAAAGAAGCTCAACGGTTATGGCTGGAAGGTACCCGTGGACTTTCAGAGGATGTCCTGTCTCATGACTTTCCGGTTACCTGGTCTGGGCGGTCGAAGAATTACTCCAAACGCGGAAACCAGCAGCTTAAAGTCGGGGAATACTCGGGCGATTACTTCCTGCCTCTGGGGAGAACGACTACGCCCATTGAGGTGATTCGTTTTGGTTGGTCGGTTCTGAACGAGTGGTGCAAAAAAGAACGGTTGGCTTGGACAGGCAGCCTCGCGCTGTAGTCTCCTCCATCTGCAGAATAGCACCCTGCCCTTCTATTTGAAATTCATTTCTGTTGATATCCCCTTTTGCCAGTTTATATCTGCATTTCCCATACCCTAATGATTTCCTCTTCTTGATTTGTTTTAATCATTTCTGCTTTCATTGTCATGCACAAGCAGTGAGCGGTTCTGTGATGGCGGCATCCAGGTTTACGCTTTAATGTGTTCTCATTCTGTCTTTGCCGTTTTATGATACCACGACTTCTACCCTCAATAAGGTACAAAGTCAAGCGCAGTTCTGTGTATTTAGGATGCATGTCAGATACATGCTTATGCATGTGTTTATGAATCAAAGCATATAGCCAATACTCGATCACAATTGTCATGATTTCTAGGGCAGAATCAATTCTTACACGAAATAATCAAATTCATCACTGTCGTCAGTGTTACTTGTTTTCAAACTGAAACATGTATTGCGACGGTCATGAACGCCATCAAAGTGCCATATAACTGTGGAATCCAAAGCTACGACGTTGCTTCCCAAGGAGGAGGACCTCTCTTGTTGGGAAAAGGTTCCCCTTCGCGTCTTCGGATGAGGTGCTCTAAGATAGCATTCTTGTTCCAGGACAGATTTCTATAAACCCGAATGAGAGGGGCAAATGGATCGAATATCAAAGACAACACGCGGGTCTCATTCGTAAGTCCTCAAGTTCTATCAATCCTATCTACAACCGAGCTTTCTAAGCATTTCGCGAGAATAGAACTAACAAATCAAACAGAAGAGTCCGAGAGAGAAATAGGTGATTGATCAAATGATTCAATAGAAGGTCGCAGCTGCAGAAGACAGTGGTTATTGGAGCATGTCCGTAAACTCATAAGTGAAATTCATCAACCAACAGGCATCACCGCATCCTGAGACACATACAGAAGGAGCTAAGCCGCACTTTGATATTCTGAGTACCTAGGCCCGGGGTTGAGATCGTCACCAAAGAGCCATCCAGCCTCGCGGCAGTACCTGGCCTCCCTGCCATAAGTTCCAACCTCGCTGCTCCAACATATGACAGAAGCGTCCACAATATCCGCGATCACACCTTCCATTGAACCCAAGACGCTCCAACCGAGTGTCCCTGCGATTAATCCAACTACGTACGCGTATAAACTTCCATGGATCGTGCCACTCGCACCGGGGGTAGTCAGGTTTCGAGCAGTACTAACCCAGCCACCAAATCCAAGCGCCAACGACATCATAAACCGCGTTGCATGCAATATTAACTTTGAAAGCCGATATGAATACAGGGACGCAGGACGGCCGTGAGACCGAGCAAAAGATCGGGGATGTAGTGATGCATCATCTGCGTTTGGTTCCAGGATCGTCATTTGAGTGAGGCAGCGGGCGGAGACGCTGAGAGGCTGAGAATGGATGGCAGCATAGGTAAGGGTAAGAGGGTTTGTAAGAGCAACGATCGGCGCTGGAACCAACGAATAGGCAAACAAACTGAGTAAAGAGGAGATACGACGCGGCAGCAATAGTAGAGGAAGCCTGATGAGCAAGGCTAGCAGCCTGGACAGACATATCGTGCCGAAGAGTGCTGTAAGTGCATGTACAACTGCCGCTCGCACTATCTGGCCGGAGGTAGGTGCTGGAGTTGCGAACCGGTGAAAGTACCACTGGCTCACCGTTGCAGCTGTGACCGCCCGTTGGATACCAGCGATGACTCCTAGTGACCACAGATATATAACAACAAAGTATACGCCTAGCCACCAGCTGCTCAGGTCGACGACAAAGGATCTTGAACCAGATGAGTGGCCACCGAGGAACACTCGCATGAACATAAGCATCCATATCCATGTCCAGGACACGACGCAGACGAGGATGCCGAGGCCAAGCGCGAGTAGCTCGGGATTTGCAGCAAGGATTCGACATGCGAACTCGAGAATACTGATTGCTTTGCCTATAGCATGTCGGCCCTTGATGACGTTGTATATCCACGCGCAAGAAATGAGGAACGGCACTGCAGATCCGAACCGCATGACCTTATCTTGTATGCTGGTCCCATGCCAGAAACCCTTGAAGCTGGATATGAAAGGGTAGAGAGAGAAGGAATACAGTATTATCGGTACGGCGAGGATTATCACGTAGACTAATGGGCGCACGTAATAGCGCAGTAATGCCAGCCAGAGGAGCGATACGAGTATAGAAACCAGCGTGTAGATGCCGAGGAGGAAGAACGAGTTGTGAAGCGTGATATAGACTGTATCACCCCATTTTGACTTGTCCCCATATGGAGTTGACGTATGCAGATAAATCAGGAAAGATGTAGCAAGTAGACCGGCCAGAGATATCAAGAAAATGTGACCCCAAAAAGCGTCGTGTGACGGTGAGTCTAGCCTCGTATGCGCGATTGTAGTCGGGGATGAGCCGGTAGAGCTCTGCGGCCGAGGGTTCTCGAGCAGTGTCTGCCTGTCGGTTTCAGTGGGTAAGAAAAAACGATCCGCAGTAAGACTCTTCCCGGGTGGTGGATCCTCTCGAAATCGCTGCACAGCAGGCGGATTTTCGTCACCAACTTCTGCAGACACGTCCTCCTGGATATCCGTGAGTTCGCTTCGAAGGGTATCCTCAAGACCGACATCGACCAAGTTCCCCGCAGCTCTACTGCTGCTCCCCTGGCTTGCTCGATCTCGAGAGTCGTTCGCACCGGTCTCAGGTGATAATTCTGCTTTGGAGTTATACCCATGACTAGCTCCCCCACCTCGCCAGGAGCTTCTGATACCCTTCCCAATGCCGGTTCGATCACAGTGCGCCGATTGCTGTTCATCGAGATTGGTAGAACTTCGTTCTCCATCATCAAGATCTGACGAGTCTTCAAGATGGCTGCTACCAAAATGTCGCCTTGACCTCTGCAACGCGTAGAAGTCCGCGACCTCACGCTCATGTTCCGTTTCGTCATCCTCTTCTCGAAACTCATCTGTGGCGCTGTAGAATAGAGGTGCAGGCTGAGTAGACGTCCGTGAACGAAAAGGAAAATGTGAGATCTGGGAAGCTGCTTGGTGATACGGATCGCCCATTTTTCTCTGCAGGTAGGAGCGCGACGCAGAGAAACGAGGGTTTCCCTGCGGCATCATCGGGCGTTCATGTCCATTTCTGTTGCTTTCGTCGGAACGAAATCCTATCCGCGACTGTGACTGTGCGAGGAAGCGAGACGCATCTATGTAAAGCCAAGGTGAGACAAACGCCATACAAGTTAAATCAGGTGCACACGTGTCGAAAACGAATAAACACGTACATTCTGAGAACATGGCTCATTAAGTAGGAATATTGTAGCCTCCACCGGCTGCTGAATCCCCAGACGATAGATTGTAAATGTGGTGAGTGCCAAGGTAACCTTCTACGTTTGAGCAACGGAAACCCGAAGATGATGATGATACGGTATAGAAAAGAGCCCAAAACTCAGTTCTAGGCAGAGAAGTTGCTAAGAAATGTGTTTATGAATGACCATCATGAATGACGAGAGACAGTTGAGGTAGGAGAGTACGATCATCAGCAGTTGTCGTCGTGCAGAGCAGGTTGAATGGTGCCGTCATGTGGGCGACCTCACCAATAACCTAGTTAACTTAACGTCGAGATAGATGACTCAGCAGTT